>OZ022242.1:38898952-38911452 GCA_963978895.1 Erpobdella octoculata | reverse complement strand
TTTCATGAGCTTATCAGGTATCAACTTGTTTAAATAATACCATCATCAATAACAAAATCTATAACTTCGCTATATTTTTGATGTTTGCTGGAGATCCTTAAACTCATTCACCAGATAACACGCAATATATATATACATTCACACATAATTATTTTCATAATAATATCAGTCGAACCAGAATCTTCATGCTGAGGTCCAGCCTAAAGTCGTTCTGACTGTTCTGACCTTACGCCAACATTATCATATGCTTATGCTCCTCCAGATCATCACAGTCCTGGTTTACTTGCTTGCGTTAGTTAAATAAAAGGGAAACAATTGCCCTTTATTTGTTCTTTTTCTTTCTTCTCATTCTTCTTTCGATCATTCTTTCTTTCAATTCACTAATCAATGCCATCACAATAATCCAGCATTTCTTTCTTCCGCGATTGCTGCTGCGCATTCCATCGTCTGGAAACAGAATAGGAGAGGAAGTTTTTCTATTAGCTGATGGCGCTCTTTTTAAGCGTCTTTTTTAAATCCGAGATGGATTACATATAGGTTTTTATTCGATCAACATAAAATAAGCAATGGCACTATACTTTATTTCTTTGCCGATATCAAATTATAGCATGCGGTCTTGATGTTGGAAAAACAGTTTTTTTCAAATAAATTTGACTACTGCTACTGATTTTATTTAAAAATAAATTAAATAAATTTTTAAAACAATACGCATTACTCATTATATAATTTTTTTAAAATCACAACTTTGATGTTCTTACTTACTAGACGAAGAAACCTCAATAGAGCAGTTTACAATTAGAATAATGATACCGTAATAATGGCTGACAGTTACGAAAGCGTTCTTTGCATTAAACAAGAAGTATTTGTGTACCGGGTTCCTGCTAGGACTACAAATCGTGGTTATAGGTTAGTTGCGAGTTAATAATTTCTGTTTTTGTTCAGGGTTTTTATTTATGATCTTTTCGTTCGGTGCTAAAAATTCGGTACGGAGACAATTTCTTATGCCAGCACTTTTAAGACTTTTTCAATTTATTTCTTTGTTTCGTATTTTTGTTTAAATAAATGTTTTTATATAGTCCAGTTTCATTTTTATGAGTCTGTTGTTAATGTCTTTCAAGGCATTATTATTTTATTACTATTAGCCATTTAAAATACACTGAAGAGCTTTATCTTTTTAGCTTTTCTACCTTAATTATTTATTTGCATCTGGATAAGTTTTATTTTGTTTCCGACAGGGCAGCAGAGTGGAAACTAGACGAACCAGACTGGACTGGAAGATTGAAAGTCGTGTCGAAGAATCGAGATCTCAGCATCAAACTCGAAGACAAAACTTCAGGCAGGTTTTTTTTATAAATGTTTAAATTTTAAACTTTAAAAATGTGGATTTATATCTTATTTATTTATTTTGAGTTATAGTTTGGTTTTATTCATTCATTATACCGATAGAACGATTTCATATTTATTTTTATAAATCGAGCATGGCTATAATTTTGATTAGGCATGTTGCTAAATAACAGTTGTATTGTATTGTTTTATTAATGCTCAGCTTATTATTATTATTGATTTAATTATCATCAATTCTGTCGCTTCATCTTTTATTGTCATATTTAACCCTAATTATCTTAAACGAGATAAATTGGATATTTGCATTTTTTGGGAATTTTTTTTATAATAAAAATGTTTCAATCTATTTCATCTGAAATAAATTTATTAACGTGAAAACAACAGGAGAATTGTTTGCCCAGTGTCCAGTAGATTCATATCCCTCGGCTGCCGTCGAACAAGTCCTTGACTCAAGTCGCTACTTCGTCATTCGCATACGGGATGACAACGGTCGGTAATTTTTTACATACTTTTATTCAACTTGCATTCTCTGTGTGGGTGTGTGTCTTTCTCTGTGCCCAATCTTGCAAGTAAAACTTAACCAGCTTTTTGAGTAGCTAGGAAGCTGAAACTTTCAGCATAGCTTTATATTGGATGACAATGCATGATTCAATTGAAAAGAAGACTGAAAAACTTAATTTTAATATCTTTCGTTTTTCTAAATTGAGTGTATTTGAAATAAAAGTTTGTGTTGGAAAACTTGTTTTCTCCTGTACTCGTTAGATTCAATTTGTCGCAGAATAGTGGTATTTAAATTAGAGTATTGGTAAAAGTGGTGAAAAATATGGTGGTCGTTGATCTCTGATAATATTTCCGTCACGACTTTCATGTCTGTGAATGTTGAAGCGATGTGATTACGGCTTTGTAAATATAATTTTAGTTTTTCATATGTATATTTTTTACTTCAGTGATATATTATTTTGTATGTACTAGTAACTGTAGACAGTAGCGTTTACGTGAGTAATGACTGTTTATCTCAAATCGAATAATTTCTCAGGTAGGAACGCCTTCATCGGCATCGGATTTGCAGACAGGGGAGATTCTTTCGACCTTCTCGTTGCCATTCAAGACCATTTCAAGTTAGTGGGTGGTTGGCCTCAACGATTAATCAATCACTTAGTATTTGTATAGCACTAGCGGGGGCACCCGGCGTTGCCCGGGGTTTTTAGAGGTTTTCTAATGTTTGTCTCTCTCGCTCCAGTTTCCTTCTCCGCTTTCCCGTTCCCGTCGCAATGCATAAAGAACATACTTATATACATACATACATACATACATGCATACATGCATACATGCATACATACATACATACATACATACATACATACAACATACATACATACATACATACATACATACATACATACAAACATACATACAAACATTCATTTTTATTTATATAGCATTATTTCCATGGAGCGCAATAGAGCTCGGTCGAACATAAATGTTTTCAGTCCACGATGGAAAACCGTGAGTGATGTAGAGAAAATTAGTAAGGAATGGACGGAGAGAATTGGTCTTAGTCTTAGCTGGTTCACTGCCTTATAAATATTCATGAATTTCTTCAGATTGCTGGAAGAAATTTTATAATTGTTGTTGGAACTATGTTTTTTCAGAGACTGTGTTTTGGTTTTTCTTCTCTTCCATTTCTTTTTTAAATTTATAAATACGAATATTTTTTAACTTAATTTACCAGCACGATTCTAATGTTGTCATATTTTTTACTTTTAATTTATTTGTAGAAATATTTTTCATCTTAAAATCAACAGCATAATAATCCTAACTTTGTCATATTTTTTTACTTTTAATTTATTCGTATAAGTGCTTTTCACCTTAAAATCAACAGTATAATCCTAACGTTTTCTCGTATTTCCATCTCAGACACGTAAAAAGAGAGGAGAAAGAAGAGCAAGAGACCACTGCGGGATTGGTCGCGATGACCCTGAACGAACCTGCACCTAAACTGGATCTCGGTTTCAAGGAAGGCCAAACGATAAAGTTGAATTTTGCTGTAAGTTACGTAAAAATTATCTAATTAATTGTATATTAAAGAAAGGAAGAAGACTAGCTACCTACCATTTTGTCATTATTACTACTTGATGTAGTGTGATTCACAAGTGTTGAGTTACCGACAATGATGATAATAATAGCACGAAGCGATATCTCTCACTGCTCGGTTTTTTCCACTCTTTTGTGTGATTTCTATTAGATTACATCGCCGATATATTAGATTTATAGCCAGTCGTCTGCATGTAATTTTTTTTAAGAAAAATAATTTATTGTTGTGTATTTAATTAAATACACATTCAACAAATTACAGGCTTTTGTCTGAGTAAATTTTTCTTTTTTTTTATCTGACTTAAACAGCTCAGTATATATAAAAATTCACTTTTTACATTGTCCATCCAGACAAAGAAATCTGGGGAAGGTCTTCCATCTCCATCGTCATCGTCAACATCATCGAACATGAAAGCCCGTCCGAAACCGGGGGAAAGTCGCGCACCTGTCCTCCTTCCCCCTCCTCCGAAAGGCGGAGCCAAAGTTCCTGTCCCTCAAAGACCCGCTCCCCCGTCTTCTGTAACCCCCACCACCTCCGGGGGCGTGCAGCAGCCATCGTCTAACCTCGACTTACTGATAGACCTCGGTCAATCGACGGGAGGTTCTTTTCCCGCAAAGTCGGCAAATCCGTTCTCGATTCCAACCAGTGTCAGCGGCAGTGACGGCTGGGAGGAATTTGCCAGGTTTGTTTGTTGTTCTGCTTGCTTGCGTAGATGTCGAATTGTATGAATATACCGAGCTGCATTTTATGAGAGCGCGCATCGATGCGTTGATTTCCGACTGATTACCTCTTTTCAATTCAAACTAAAGCGCTCCACCTCCAAAGCAAGTCAACAATCCGCCTACCACCGGTCACAGCTGGGTCAACTTCGATTGACGGCAGACGAGGTAACTACTTCTCCGCGTCGTCATCTACATCTGACTCCATCTTCAACAAATAAATAAAATTATGTTCAGCGATTTTTTTCTTTTTCGTCTTCTCTTTGTTTCCGCTACTCGGATTCGGCGGTAGAAAATTTAGAGAACGGTTAGATTGTATAGATTTAATTAACATTCCATTCGGTTTCGCTTGCTTGCTTGCCTGCCTGCCGACGACTCGTGACTGCATGGATTCTAATTCTGAGATTTGATCTTTAAATTTAATTTGAACGATGATACGAAATACGACTAACTCTGCGCATCATTTTGGTTTCCTCGTAACGAGCATATCGGTTGACACGCGCGCTCTTGTGTGTGTGTGAGTGTATCATCATGATCATTACTTCTTTCACACTTGAGCAATTTAATTTCCGTTAATGAAAAAAATAAAATAAAACTGTATCCTTTCCAGCATACGAAATCTATTTCAAGACTTAAAAATGCTGCTGTTTTTGTTTTGTTTATTTGATGTTTCAATTCTGAACACTACTAGACCAGGGGATGAAATTAAATGACGAAACGCAATCGGGGTACAACGCCGCCACAGGGCAGCAATGTGGGGCGTGGCCAGAAAAAAAGACGCTGCAATCGAATTGCAAAGGTATAACAACCGAAAGAAACCACATCACAATAATTCCAAAAAAAAAACAAAGTACATAAACTCAAGGGTTGACAAAAACACTTCGATTTTTAGTTTCTTTTATTTCTTTGGTCGATCTACTTCCTGGCATTAATGATATCGATGAACTCCGGCTTTAACGATGCTCCGCCTACAAGGAATCCGTCAACGTCCAGCTGTTTGGCGAGTTCTTTGCAATTGCCTGCTGTGACTGAGCCTAATTTGGTAGAAACAATTTAAAGATTTGTTGTACACAACATCACCGGTTGGCAGAGATGGTGAGAGTACGAGTACGAGTACTTGAAAAACATACTCGAGTACAAGTACCAAGTACTTCTCTGCTACTCAGTACTGAGTGGAAAACGAGTACCAAGTACTACATCTCTGCCGGTTGGATAACTAAGATCAATCAATAAATGTCTCACCTCCATACAGGATTCTGACATGCTTTGCAACATCAGCACTGACGTGCTTGGCCACCCAATCCCTGCAGCTTTTATGGGCTTCCTGAGCCTGGGCTGGGGTCGCGACCTTTCCGGTTCCAATGGCCCAGACGGGTTCGTAGGCGATGACTACTCTTTTCCAGTCCGCTACGTTCTTGATGTTGTCTGTCAATTAGAAACAACGCAAGTCCAACTTAAAGGCTTCAGGTTGTTGTTGTTAAAAAAAAATTGAGACCATTTTGACACTCTAGCTAATAGCTAATAATAATTCGGTGTCAAATTACTGTGTGATATAAAACTGTTTAAAGTGGAGTTTCATCAAAAGAATACTTCAGAAAACAATTCGCTACAAGCACAACACAAGGAAGTTTTTCGACTATGATACCGACCTGCAATGGCCTTTAACTGGGCAAAGCAAACTTCTTCCGTTTTGTTGGCTTCTCTTTCTTCCAGCTTCTCTCCGATGCATGGAATCAAGTTGAGACCGGCGGAGAGGGCGTGACCGACTTTCTCGCCGATGAGCTGGAAAGCGTAAACACGAAAAAACAAACGATTAGCATTCTCTGATGATTACCGCGATTGGTTAACTTTAACTCGTGAATATCTTTGTAGGAATTTTTAGCAGATTTGCTATCAATTTGATATACAGTTGAAGCTTGAGTGTGTGCGATTTCTTTTCTATCATATAAAATCGGTTGCATAAGTGGGAAAGCTGCATGGCCAAACATTATAACACGAACAAGTGAGCAATATAAAACAAAGTTCTCAAAGCAAATGCTTTTATGTTATTAAAACTGATTTTTTAAAATCAAATTTTTTACTTTTTTTTTTTTGCAAAACTAATTATTAAACATTCCATTGTCACCAAGCAAGAGTTTGTATAAAAAAATTGAAGAAAAAATCTATCATCAAGAAGTGACTCAAAAATTGATTATAAAAAATAGGAACAGAGATAAGAAGTTAATAAAAGCATTTATAAAAATACAGGGAATCCATGCATAATTTTTAGGTCTTATAAACACAAAAGTTGCATCACCGGGAATCGTATAAATGAAGTTCTAGTGTAATAATTATCAGCCAATCGCTTACCTCGTTGGATTCTCCAAATACGTGCCTTCTTTCGGAATGGCCGAGAATGACCCAGTGAACTCCAATGTCTTTTATCATGGCAGGACTGTGGATCCGAGTAATTCGACGGTTAGAAAAAATACACGGTAAATTTAGGAAAAAAAATACTGTAGGCAATAATATTGATATTCTCAGCAATTCAGAAGCTAAGTGATGCACTGAGTAATGAAGATTTGCACAAGAATGTAGTAAAGTAAAATTAAACAGCAGTCATTCGAAAAATAGAAGCTCAAATCGTAATAAGTTATACTCGCTAAGAAGTTTATAAATTTAATAAGTATTTAAATTTATTCAAGTAATTTTTTATTCGTCAAAATTCATCACCTGATATCGCCAGTGAAAGCCCCTTTTTCTACTTTGTAAGCATTCTGTGCAGCGACTTCAATCTTCTTGTCGAGCTTTTCGCGGACATAGGCCAGGTAGATGGCAGGAGGCGAGACTACCACTTCTGCAAGTTCGAATGTTTCTTTATTATGTATATATAAAATAGTCAATCCTTTTACAAAATACACCAGGCAAGATGATGCAATTATTTAAATGAATATTTTATGTCTATAAGTTATTTAAAAATAATGTTTAAAACTACATAATCATATATTCCTAAAATTTTTTGATGCTATTCTATTGAAAACAAAAGTTACAAAAAAGTAAGCCTGTCGTTTGATAGGTGAAGGCCTTGACCTTACAGAACTGATGAAGGTCAGAAAATCACAGCAATTAAATATCTACTAAAGTCTCTCTTAGTCTAGTTTTTTAGTAAAATGGAGTCTCTGAAGTTTTAAAAGTCAGCTATTTACTTTACCAAGTTGACTAATACTGTGCTAGTTACAGTTAGCTTACCGGCGTTTGGGTCCAGATCACCACCGTTGAGAAATTTCACAATTTCATTTATGCTGGCGTAGTTTCCGTTCATCTTCCAATTTCCACCGACGAAAAACTTCCTCTGGTCAGCCATTTTTTATTTTAATGATGAACGATCAAACAAATTACCTACCAGCTTATTTTGAGAAATTTCTTCACACGCAAGATGCAACAGGGATGGCAAGAGATTATATATGTATTGCTGAAATAACCGTTGTTTTCGACATCTAGCGAATACTTTCTAACTTTTTAGTTACAACAAATAAGTAATTAAATACCCAATTTTTATCAAATTTCTTTATTTATTGTGCGCTATTTTTTTTAAATTATGTTGTTTTAATATAATATAAGCTGATCATAATATATTTTAATTTGAATTTTAGATTCAACCGTTAATATTTTTTCTAGGAAGGGAAATTAACAAATTTATCTCCATCAAAAGTAAGGAAGAGAAAATGACTTCTAGGATCATTTTCGAATATATAGCTCCCTGACGTTTTTCCATCAGACGTGCAGAGGCAAATTTAAGAATTTGGAGCCCATAGGCTGAACTTTCGATGGCGCCTCTCCCCCGGGCCCCTAGTGACTTAATATTTTTAAGGTAAACAGATGGAAAACCTACTGTGAAGTTAGTCAAAATGTGGTTACAAACTTAACGGTCATGTGAAATTACAGATATGCGTGTAAAAATAGGTATCGCAAAAAGCACAAATAAATGTCATGATACCAAAACGCGTTAAGTCGATGTCAAACGTTTCAACAGCCACTCCCGTCTACGTTCAGGCAATTAAAATACAACATCGATTATTTTTATAATTTTGATGACAGAGGAAGCAATCATTAAAATTAATCAAAGTTTCGCGTCAGTAAGATTTAATAGGACGTATTTAAACCGTAGCTAATAATGCAGGTTGTGTCAGAATACTTAAGCTTCCAGCGTGTACTGAGCTGTGGTGTCTCGACACCATCTTTCGAAAAATGTTGAAAAATTGAGATAAAATATTAGGGCCAATTACAATTAAACTTTTATAATTCAAAACTTTTTCTAAGGTTTATAACTGTGCACTTTTTCTGCTGGCAAAATATATGTAGTCGAATAGCTCGTTTGACCTCATTTTTCTGCATTTCCGCGGTCCGTCGATACGCCAAGCTCCAAAAGCATTGCACCGCTTTCACGTGAGTCATATATATATATATATATATATATATATATATATATATATATATATATATATATATATATATATATATATATATATATATATATATATATATATAGTCCTGACTGACTGATAATTTTCAAGTTTGTAACCAGTATAATCGGAGCTATTTTTCCAAAAACTTTTTCAAACCATCTTTTCGTTTTTGCTCCCAAAAAAGCTGATGACCGGGAAGTGGGGGTTAGTCGGGGTTAATTTTTTAATAACCAATCTTTAGGGGACCCATTTTACCGTCATAGAGGGCCCACCTACTTATAAAACTTCACCTTAACACTTATCAGACCAATTTTTAGACCCAATTTCTATCTTTTTGGGGGCCAAAAACTACGTCAGGGTAACCCACTCGTATTGACGTCCCTGCTGGGTAATAGACGAAAATGAAAACGACATTTATTTTGTATTGATTTTTTTAGCTCTTTTCACAAGTGGATCCCCGACAGATAAAACATTAAAACATTTACACACTCGCACGCACACACACAAAAACAAACAAAAAAAGAGAGTAAAAACGAAGTTTTCGACCAAAACACCGAAGCTTTAAATACAGATGAAAAAATCCTCCGGACAGAGATAAAGAGCATCAGTCATGCGAGGATTAACCCTTCGCCGACACCGTATACTAATGCGCGTCGGCCATTTTGTACGCATGTAAACATCTGCTCGCGAACGGAACGAAAAATACGTATTCTTCGTGTTTCTACGCAAATCCTCAATATAGATTCTCGCGCACCTATATAAAAAGCGCATGCATTTTTCAAAAGCTGATTCTACGTTGCCGCCGGTTTTTTTCGCCGCCGCTTTCCAGCGGAAAAGACACTAATCGATACCGTCCGCTGACCCGTTGAGGTGACACCATAAATCAAATGCGCGAATCGATAAAACACCTCTTTTTTTTTGACTAATCGTGGCACGGGAGACCTGCTGTGTTTTTCTTTCGAGCGCTCGACGATTGACCCCCAAAAACGTTGAAGAATGAAACAGAAACTTTGGAGCTGGTATAAATTTTGTTCCTCATTCCAGCACGAACTGGAAAAGAATGGATTGAGCTTGTCTTGTTTTTTTTTCTCAGAGAATTTTATAATCGGAGTAACAAAGCTGTGGTGAAAAGAGTAAATTGGCGTTAAGGATATAAATATTACTCTTATTTTTCTATCATCATTATTATCATTATTCACTTTACCTCATTCAGAAACAGAAATGCAAGTTCTGTTATAAATCAGACAGGAGACGACCAAATGGTTTTCCTAACCGGGACCGCGTTGTGGCTTTCAATTTAAAATCTGACTAAAATATGACCTGGCAACAATGGCATAATCGAAAAACCCTCTTCTCTTTTTCTTCTTATTATACAAAACAAACTCGAATGGTGGCCATTTTTTGTCCTCGCGGCAACGGATCGCGCCACGTCCTCCACCGCAGTTTGGATTCGGAATAATAAAAAAGGTTGTTGAATGTTTTTGTTCTGGCTTCTCCGATATCCTGTGTAGAGACGATGTGTGCATGTGTGCAAGTGTGCATGCGTTTCTCTTATGTATGTGTGAATGCGTATCGGTCTTGTGTTGCTGTTTTTATTTCTTTCATGTTTGTTATTATTAACCTTTTTTTCTCTTTCTTACCATATATATATATATATATATATATATATATATATATATATATATATATATATATATATATATATATATATATATATATATATATATATATATATATATATATATATATATATATATATATATATATATATATATATATATATATATATATATATATATATATCTAGCGCTGGTGCAGAGGGACATTAATTATCCGTTTCGGATTTGTGACAATCGCCGTAACTCCGGGCAAGTATAAATGGCGGGGTCTGGATCGTGCAAGAACGAATCGATAGATACTCTGTCTGCGTGGACGAAGAAACAGATGGAAAAAATGATGATGACAAAAGAAAGGAAAAAAAACTAGAAAATAACCACACATGCTATGCTGCAGATGGTAGAAGTAAATAAATGAAATATAATTTTGAAGAGAGGCGAATTTTCAAAATGAAAATGAAAATAGTAAAATGTAGTGAGAGAGAGAGAGAGAGAGAGAGAGAGAGAGAGAGAGAGAGAGAGAGAGAGAGAGAGAGAGAGAGAGAGAGAGAGAGAGAGAGAGAGAGAGAGTTCGAAACGAGTTTTTTTTGCATAAGGGAATCCGAATGATATGGCACCCGGAGTTCTGGCAAACATAGATTTGCATAGCACAGGGCAAACTAAACAATACTTGAGCGCCACCGCGTGTCGGAAGCGCACGGATGGAGAGAGTAAAAAAAAGTAGCGAAATGTACAGAAAGAGACAAAGAAGAAGAAGAGAGAGAGAGAGAGAGAGATAGTCGTGGATACAGAGGGACACACTAGATAGAACAAGTCTGTCTGATTTATCTAAGTTATAGAACAGACAAGAGTTTTAAAAATTTATTATTATTCAGAGATTAGACCTAAACTGACCGATCTCGTTTAGAAGTATTAATTTCCTGAATTTCCTCTACGCTAATTATTCAAAACCCAACCCATTTCCGGAGCTTAACTCCGCCTCTATCGTCGTATTGAAACAGTCCGGCAGAGGTACGGCCAGACGTACGCAGACCTACACGAACCTACTCAAACACACTCAGACATACCGAGAAAAATGTTCACGTACGGAATCCCGAGAGAGCCATAAGAACTGGCCGGAGCGTGTGCAGGAACGTGAATATAACGGAAACTGACGATGGATGCTCGTTTTTGTCGAGAATCTTTCGCAGCAACAAGAAAGAAAGAAAGAAAGAAGGAAAGAGAAGAGCGAAAGAAAAAAGTATTTGAAAGAAAAAAACGAGAAAGAGAGCGAGAGAGTGAGAGAAATTGAGAAAGAGACTGAGAAAATAGTATAAAGAGAAAAAACAAGAATAATGCGCTTTAGAATTGAACCGGCGAACTCGCCCTTATGCTTCGTAGTTTTGATTTCAAATCAGTGTTTACTTTTTGCCCATCCCTTCTAGGGAGTCGTAAACAACCTTTAAATAATTTTCCCGGAGCCCGCGAGGTGTTTTCCTTTGCTCTCTTCGACGGACGGACGGACTAGTTGCTCGCCGAAATCAAAATAGATATAATTAGGTTGAATTAGCAATCTGATGTTGTTGCTTTTGTTTAAAAGCTGTTAGTTAGAGTACGATATTTCTCATCTTTTCGAGTAGCTTTCATGTTTTTTTGAACTGGCGCCACTGACGCATTGAATTCGAATTGCTGTTCTGCATATAGAAATAAATAAAGCGGGATGTAAAATATATAGGGATGTGCTGCTGCTTACGGTCATATATCTGAAGTAATATTTGATTAAACCGATATTCGATATTTAAAACTAAATAATTAAACTGTTGAAGTTGTTGTTTTAAATCAGCATTTGTTAGCCTTTACTGTTATTTATTTTTTAATTATAATTATTATTTGCTACAAATGTTTAAAAATCGACTGAAAGATTTCTTCACGTTTAACCGCTCCAAAGGTAAGACTTTTTTTGAAAATATTATTTTGTTTTTAACATTTTAAATTATTTTTAAATTTTTATTACAAACTTTTTTACAAACATTTATTTAGGTTACAATCTGTGTGTGTGTGTGCCTTTCTCTATACGCAAATCTTGCAAGAAAAATTTAACCAGCTTTTTGACTAGCTAGGAAGCTGAAACTTTCAGCATAGCTTTATATTGGATGACAATACATGATTCAATTGAAAAAAAAACTTAATTTGAACATCTTTCGTATTTCTAAATCGAGTGTATTTGAAATAAAAGTTTGTGTTAAAAAACTCTTTTTTTTTTGTTTACTTGACTTGTTTTCAGATTATTTTAAAAAAAGAA
>OZ022242.1:38883353-38898752 GCA_963978895.1 Erpobdella octoculata | reverse complement strand
GAAAATACAGACTGGCAGCGACAACCAGGTCTAAGACAAACATGCAATTAGTTACCCGATCTTTTGATCTAGATTTACTTTTCGCAAGTTGACCATTAGACGACGTTGACAAAACTCCGGCAGGAAGAATTTATACAAGTCTTCTTGTTGATCGACTTCTCTCCCCTCAAAAGACAACAAACACTGTTTGCTTGAAATTGCGTCACCACCAAATTTTCCCAGGTATTAAATTTCTTTTCTAAAGGCAGTGAAGTAGGCTGGTTTACAAATCACCACTGACTTACATATTATAAAAGTTAATTATCAATATTTTAGAAATTACTTGCAACACTGGGACGTCATTTCAGCAAAACCTTGTGGGGGAGGGGCAATATAGGGCCCACCCATTTCTCAAAAAAGTCGAATCCTTTTTTTGTTTCTCCTTCCAAAAAAGCTGATGACCGGGGAAGGAGTCAAAGGTAGTTTTTTTCCCTGTCCCCCTCTCCCGGAATTGACGTCCCTGCAAAACGTATTAGACATGTGGAAGGGTCCATAGATATGTCAATAACTCATTTGGCAACACATTAATCAAATTAAAAATTTACGTTTTTATAACCTTTTTTTTTAAACAAATAGTTTTTTGTATACCTAAATTTGTTGCAAATAACAGTATTAATATTTGATATCTTATTCATTGTTTTTATTGTAACGCTATCGCCATTTTGTTTGTTTTGAATTTCAATTTTCCTAAAATTGTTGATTTTTCGGTGTTTATCGGCTCAAGAGCTTCAAGTTAGCTAAACCTGTTAGCTAAACTATTTTTTGTTCAATTGTGAGCTTCTAGTTGAACCTGACGTGTGTAGTAAATTATTTGAATGTTCTCATCCTCATCTCTCAACACTTCAACACTGACTCCTCCCTTCAGTCTTCTAGTCATTCTACATAGTCTTCTAAATCTAACGTGTCTAATCATTATTCTATTTTGTTCTAATTTAGCTTTTAAATTTTTCTATATGCCAAGTCTAATCTCTTAATCTTTTACTAATGAGTAAGTAGTTTTTACCTGTCATTTCTTTATCCTTATCCAGCTATCATCTAAAATCTAAAATAATTTCTAATCTAAGCTACTCCGGCAGTATCATTTTTTTTTTAAATAAGGTGCTATACATAATAATTAAACTAACATTTAGGATCAATAATTTTTTAAGTTGCCGTGAAGATTAGTGAAGAAAGAATGTCTGCGGAACCGGCTACACCAGGCGGAGGCGATGCTCCGAAAAGTAAGACTCCACTAAGTTTTAAATAAATAAAATAAAAAGAGAAAAGAAATTTATAAAGGTTTTGAATTAATATTGCTTTAAATTCTTCATGGAACCTGAAAACCTTTTCTTATGACATGCGAAATAAATAAGGCATAAACATTTTTTTCATTACTTTCCGTTTACTAATTCTAGATT
The DNA here is from genome assembly GCA_963978895.1 of Erpobdella octoculata. Classification (NCBI taxonomy): domain Eukaryota; kingdom Metazoa; phylum Annelida; class Clitellata; order Hirudinida; family Erpobdellidae; genus Erpobdella; species Erpobdella octoculata. The sequence goes on along the minus strand of OZ022242.1, from coordinate 38,897,316 downwards.
TAATGCTGGATTTTTAAATGTAAACAACGATAATTCATTTAAAACTTTAAAAAAGTTTCATGTTTGACAATAAAAACCTTGTTTATTGCAGTAAACCTGATCGTTACCCCAGAGGATCGAGTTGCAACGAAAAAAAGATGTAAGATATCTGAGTTAATTTTTTCTCATGTTTTTTGTTGTCTCATTCGCTACATTACAAAACTGCCATGCATGAAATTAATTTTACAGCCGCCTTCACTGACACTGTCGTCTGCACGGCGTGCAGCCAGCGATTGGATGCCTACAGGCTTGACTGGATGAGACGACATCCTCTATTGGACGTCCTTCTCTGCAAAGTTAGATTTTTTATCGGCTAAAGTTTTGTCGCATGACGAGGTTATTATTTCATTTGTTTCTCGGCGTATGAGTTGACCTGTATTTTCGAATAATGGAAATTTATACAAGGAAGCAGTGGCAGAAAAACTTTACAGAAACCATTTCCGGGTTTAATCAACACGACACTGAATTAACCGTGTGCAGAGTTATTTAATTCGTACTGACAATTTAATCAAATAAATAAATAAAATTCTATATCAAAGTTTTATATTTACGTTATTATTGATTCTCATATACTATCGACGACGATTACAAAATGCAAGCGTAATCGCCGACGTCACGCACCGCTCACCTGTCTTGTTAAAACTTTCAGAGGTGCTACACTATGCAAACTTCCAAGGAGATCCAGGTGGGCGAAGACGGAATGGACGAAGCCTGCCGTTGGTGCGCCCTCGAGGGAGACCTCATCTGTTGCGACTTCTGTCACAACGTCTTCTGCAAGCTCTGCATCAGGCGCAATCTCGGCCGTGCGCACCTCAACATCATACTCAATGCAGGTAAAAAAGTAATGGCTTTTTTTAAGTGTCAAAGTTTTGGAATTTTTATTTATTGTCATTTTATCGATTTCTTTTTATAATAAATTTTAAAGTCGCTTTCTTTTTTGTGTTTGCCAGACGAAGATCAGAAGTGGCAGTGCTACGTCTGCAATCCGGAACCTCTCGTAGGATTGGTCAACATGTGCACCGAAATCATTCAAGCTGCCGAGGAGGAATACGAGTCTAAACCGCCGGCCAAAAAGATGAACCTGGGACCCGAAGATGCCGACAGTGGTGGATCTATGTCCGCCTCTCCTAGGCCAAAGAGAGGCAGAAAGCCCGGAAGCACTTTCCCCAAGGCTGGTTGCATTGTTTTCGACTTTGTCACTCACGGTCGAGCAACTTAGAGAGTGAATTGAATCTGTTTGCACTGTAAAACAGTGTTGTTTTAATTACTACTTTTTACTAAAAGCAAACTATCTGCTTTGTTTTCGATCGTACAGAATTAAATATTTTACTCAATTTTATTTGTTTGCAGAAAAATGTCGAGGCGACTTCGAAAGCCGACGTCGAAGAAAGCGCTGCTGTAGATTACGTCCAGAAGAATGACGGTGATAACGTCGTCGCAAGGGACGAAGAGGAAGAAGAATTTCCTCCTGCGGAAGAAGGAGACGAGGAAGCTCTCGTCGGAGGTGCAGTCGAAGGGGAAGGTGAGGAAGGTGAAGAAAATCAAACATCAGCTCAAGACCAGGTAAAGGACAATGAAGTCGTCTACATAAAAACGCCATCGGGAGAGATCGTTGCTCTTAAGGCTACCTCAACTAGCTCGGCGGAGGTCGTGCCGAAATCCAAGCCTCTGGCCGAAGAGGTGTCAAACAGCAATCCTACGCCCGTGCAAAAAAAGCCCAAAAGTAGATCGAAAATGCTCCCGCCAAAGGAGGGTCAAACACCCAAGAGTTATGCCACTACAACTGCTGCAGGTGGCCAGAGTCAAGGCAAGAAGTACCCGCGCTCTGTGGGGCAGCATAGGAACACTCCGGGTAGTCTAGCGGCCGTTGCCGGGATAAAGCTGAGCTCGAGACCTCCCGTGATCGACGAAAGGAACATTTGGTTCATTCTCGAAAAGTTGCTGGCAGCCACGCAGAGCATGACGATGCTTCTTGCCTCTCTGAAAGAAGACCTGAAGCGTACGACTACGATCGTGTCGAGTGGTGGCGGATCGGGGGTCAACTCCAGAAATCCGGAGCTGAGGAAGAAGCGCTGCGAAATTGCCGGAAAACTCTGGCGGGCCTTCTTGGCTTACAAGAAGAGCTTCATCGATTTGGAAACATCTTCTAAAAACCCCAAAATGCAACTCGAGTCAAGTCAGTTTTTCGACGAAAATCTTGCTGCTGACGGCTACGATGATTACAACGAAGCAGGGGAAGACTACTACGAAGGTAACGACTTTGCTGAGCCGCCCGAAGAAGAGGAAGACTTAGCGGAAGAGGGGGAAGAGCCGACAACAGCCGCCGAACAGCAACTGGCTGCAACCTTGAACGGAAATCAGGTATGCGAGTAAATGGATAGCCGATAAACTGTAGTTTTCACTTTTACTCAGGGTTTTGTTTCAAGTCCTGTATGATTCATATATAAAGCTGTTTACAAATGGCTGAGGGAGCTTAATTTGAGCAGTATTGCTAGCAGCTGTAGTAGAGGTGATGATTAATTACTGTTGCTGTCAGGAGTAGTTGTGTTCTGATAACATCTTTTATTAGGTAGTTAGGATGTTTGTTTTCATCTTTTTACATTTAAGAGAGCATGGACAAAACGGAATAATTATTTTTTTATCTAAATAATAATAGTTATAATAATTTTACAGCAAACCCAGCAGCTCGTCAGCGGGTCCGAAGCGGGTCAACTTTTCAAAACCGATGAATGAAGTTTGCCGTCGCGAACATTAAAATGTAAAGGAAAATAAGGAGTCGGATGCAAAATTGCCGATGGCATCCAATGAATTAATTGTTTATCTTCTATATTTCGTATTACTCGTGCGCTCCTGTGGATTCGATGATACAAAATTCGAGAACACGAAAAAAACAGTTTTGACTTTTCCATTTGTTTGTTCCACGTTTCGTTTTCTTGGACAGGATTGGCATCAATATGCATTGGCGTTGTTTCAGATTGCTTTTCAATTTTCGCGTAATTTTTTCATGATTGTTCGTAACATTAGATAGCTTTGTTGTAGTTACGATTTGCTGAAAGCTGTTATTAAAGTGAGTGTTTGGGCTTTAATTTAGTCCTGTTGGATAGGTGGCAATACAAATACCTAGCTTTACAAAAACTTCGTCTGTGTGTGTGTGAAATAAGGTAGTAATTTATTAGCCAGTGAACGAAGTTTACTGAGTTGAAGTGAGTTGAATAGTTGAAAAAAGCTGTTAGTATTAAATAAGTACAGTTTGTTGTTTCAAACTCCGGAATTGGGTGGTTGTGGGATCTGTTTCAACGGCCAATAACCTTTTAAAATAATTTTATTTGTAGAATTAGAAAACTGACTTTAAGGCATGAATTAAATATGATCGAAAAATTATCGCAGACAGTTAACGGCTGTAAAGATTAGATTTGGCCTTTTAAAAAGATGTGTTGACATTCAATTGAAGTTTATAAAATCCAGCTTTTGTTTATCAGTTCACGGTTATTTTTTTATTGTTCCCAATTCGTCTAAACAAGATCAAATTGACTCGGCAAGAACGACGTTAATTAGTTTAAAAGATTCTTTCCAATTTAGAATATTTAGATCGTTTGTTTTAATTGATAGAGCTGCGCCAATTATGTTGTTTACACTAATTAATTAAAATCGTGAGTTACAACTTTGTTGATTTTTTAAAAGTGCGATAAAGTCATATAATCATAAAATCTTATTGTGTTTTGTTTGTCTTCTGTGTGTAGTTTGTTTGTAATGTTGCGTTTGTTATGTTTACCTTACCTACCTGTGGATGATTCTATTCTATGCCTATGCCTATGATGACTATTATATTTCTCCCCTTAGTAAGTTGTTTATTAATTATTAACTTGATTAATTTAGTTTCAAAGCAATTATATATATGTATCTATCGGTATACAATTTTGAAACAAGTGAATTTATTTCATTGAAATTTGGTACACTTGAAGATCATGGTCAGATGATTGTTTGTGTCATTTTGCACACAAAAAAATAATCTTCCAACCTTTAGGGTGTTTTAAGACCCAAAAACCGGGGCATAGTCGAGTACCGCAGCTATATTATGTAGTCTTGGTTCCTATAATACTTTTAGAAAATACTGAAAATAGCCAACCATTATTGGCATTCATCTCACTTTTTTCATTTTAACTTGAAAGAAGTAAAAGTAAGGTTTTTTTGGTGAAAAGTTAGAACTATGTCGGTTTTTGGGTTTTGTAAAGTTTTAGCATTTAGTTCTCATCGTGTCATCGCAGATTATAGTAGAATAACATTTATTTAGACATTTCATCTGCCATGTTATCGCCATATATATAGAATAGATATATCGGAGATGAGCAGGTTTTGAGTGAGATGCCAAGATGGCCTCCGAAAAAACGATTTAGAGTCTTTTGGAGCCATGAATATTCATTATTTGTATTAATCTATTTTTGGTACGACAGCGGAGACTAAACTCCGGTTTGTAAGAAACAGAAACGTCGATTTCTTATAGCTAAAAGTAGTTGATATGAGCTTTATTTTAATTTAACGCGATATCCGACATAGAAAATATACAATTCTAATTTACCGATAACACAGGCGACATAAATAGACCATCGAACTAGAGACTACGCAAATAAAATTCAATGTCAACTGAAATTTTTAGAAAAAAAAATTTGTTAATTTTTATCAAGTTAAAAATTTATTTTGTACATAAAAAATTTTTTTTCCATTAAAAAAATACTTGATTAAGTTACTATACGGTTGTAACTCTCAGTTCTTCGTTTCCGATCTCCGGTCTACTAGGCTGCCTCGCTAAAAGCCTTCCTAAACAACAGGCGGGCCGATATATCTATTCTATATATATGGTTATTGCAAGGTCCTTGATAAAACTTGACGTATCTGGTTTTATGATAATTTCCTCTCTACACTTATAGTCACGTGATAAGATATGCATAAATATTAATGTCGCGATTTTCATTATATCTCTCACATTGATAACTAATTCTTACTTTCTAGTGATTTAATGATTTGATTATTTCACGCTGTGCATTGTTGGAAGACATCCAGGTCAAAACCATTTTATACAGTCCTTATACATAGTACTGGCAATATCATAACAATATATTATTATCTATCTTGTGGTACAGGTATGGCTAAATGTATGTGTTGTGTATACAGTGAATATATAGATACGTAAGGTTATGTATACAATTTTAGAATATATCCTCAAATTGCATGCAAATTACTTAGATCTCCAGTAGAAGGAGGAACGAAAACCTGATATCGGTTGAATAGGTATGGGCTTATTATGTTAATGTGAATGGACAAATTAATAGTTTGTAATTCACTCATTGGTTGATGGGTTTTTTTGCATTATAAAAACAGTCAACGTTACTGCATTTGTGATTTTTCTAATATTTTCTTTAGGTTTTTAAGTATGCTTTAGTTTTATTTAAAAAAAAAACAAATAATAATGGAATTTGTATTTTTACTGATAATTATGGAATTAGTATTTTTAATTAGAATAATAATAATAATAAGTGTATTTATATAGCGCCAAGATTAGCTAATAATAAGAATAATAATGACGATTCCAGGTGCCAGTCGAGTAGGTTCAAAGTCATATGAAAACAACACTTTGGAACTAAAAAGAGAGTTTTCTGCCATCCGTATGCTTTCCTAGCGATCAGAATATGCCGTACCTGACAATTGTCTAACCGTTCGAGATAAAAACACAAAAATACAAGTGAAACACTCTACAAGTTGTCACAAAAGTCACCGTTTACCCAAATGGGCTGTTTGGTGACAAAGAGGTCGAACCCCTCTTCTTCTACGGCGACCTTTCTTCTTGAATTGAACCCTTACTTGTTCAGGGTAGCAAACGTCGACGATAGCGGCGAAGAACAGAACCATGGCTTACTGGAGATCCAGGATCAAGAACTTCTCTTTCACCAGGCCAGCTCACTCACCATTCTGAGAAACCAGCATCTGAGCAACGGCGGTACGACGCCCAGTGGTTTCCACGGGACGACCCAGCAGAACGGCACGGCTAACGGATCGGCCGGGACGGGAGAAAACCCGCCGCCCATACACTGGCCGCTGAAAAGCCTGCGGCGCTATGGATTCGATGCCGATTTGTTTTCGTTTGAGAGCGGGCGGCGATGCGCCACTGGACCCGGCATTTACGCCTTCCGGTGCGACCGTGCGGAGACGCTGTTCAACCTCGTTCAAGACTCCATCATCAGACTCGGTCAAGCAGAAGAAGAAGAAGCAGCAAGGAGACTTCTAGCTCAGACGCAGCCAATGACAGGACACAATACAACGGGTGGTGTGGCATTTACATCCTTGACTAACGGTTTTGGGCGTTTCAACGGGCCCACGACAGCTCCTGTCCTAATGGCTAACCAGTCAAACGGGCCGTTCTCGAATCGTGGGGAGCTGCAGAATCGCCAGCACCAGTTCAATCGTTCCGTCAGCAGCCCCGCTAGAGGTATTTTACGACCGTGGATCTGACAAGTTTTGTTTTGATAGTATTTTTTTTATCTTAACTTTAATGCAGGTAAATTTAGTTATGTAACTTTAACAGTTTTATACATACGCAAATATAAATATATTTCTCGGCTCATTGTTTTTATTATTTTTAATTACGCAATAGAAACCGATCACGGCTACATGAACGACAGTGCCCTCCAGTCCCACGACTACCGCAACCAACCTCCGACCGGCGGAAGTTCTCTGCCCTGGCGAGCTGACGGACACCGTCGCAAGTACCTGAACAACTACATCAACCACTCGGTCGATCCGAACAGCCAGACGGTCCAGTACGCTCAGCTGATGGTGACGTCCCACGCTCGAACCGGTAGTCTCAGCGACGAGGAAGACAACTACGACGAACGAGACTGTTTCGAGCCCGACTCGACTCAGGGCAAGAAGTACGTCAATCTGTCGAAAGTCGGCTCGGGCGTTTTCGACTGCCGACACAGCGCTTTGGTCCCGTCGCACCTACGCAAGGGACGAGCCGCCAATCACGGCGCGGCTGTTGTTGCCGCTTCGACTTCGCAAGCCGCTCTCGAGACGAACTTAAACTACATCAACGTCACCAGCAATGCCATCGTCGACGGTAACAAAGAATTAGAAGAAACGGCCCTCAGCGACTCGCTTCCCAACCAAGTGAATTACATCCAACTGGATTTGGACAACTACTTATCTTCTGACACCGGAGCAGCACCGGTTGCCCAAGAAGCGACAGAGCCGCCACGACGCGGCGTTCTAAAGTCCGACTCCGGGACGAGCCGGCAGCACTCGCCGAGACCGATCGCTGGCTCCATCAGCGACAGCTATGCCACGATAGATCTGCGGCGCACGCGAGCCATAAGTTGCAGGGCCGTTCATGCCGAAAACTTTGAAGAGGGATCGCGCAAGACGAGGCACAACAGTAACATCGAATCGTGATCGTATTAGAATATATTCGTCGTTATATACTTACACACAGCACATGTAGATACGTATTATCGGTAAATTACTTTCCGTCTTCTGCCAGTTGTCGTTGTTGCGTACCTCGTACTGTGCCGTATTCGTCAGTAAACAATTCTCACTGGTGCAAAACGTGGTATTATTTTGATGTTTTTGTAGAAATCAATCCATTGAAGCCATTCAATTACTGTTGTACGTCTAAAATGTTATCATATCATCCAGTTAAGTGTCCCTAAGTCTGATTGGACGAACGAGATCACCTGACCGCAGGTGTCATTAGATTATCGGAGTTATTTTTCATGTTTTTTTTTTTAATTACGCAAACATTTTTGTTGTTGCATTATTATTTACTCTGAGTTTTTGTTTTAATTTTGTTTGTTGGTCATTAGATCTACCAGTCGAGACCCAGCTAGTTATGCTTGAGTGTTTTGTATGATTATTATCACTTATTTATGTGTGTATATATGCTTATAATTTATGTGTTGTGTATGCTCATTTGTTTATAATTTATGTGTGTTTGTATGTTTATTTGCATGCAGTTTATTTGTTCCTATGTATCAATTTACACGTTTGTATGTTTTTGTTTACATATTGTATGGATGGGATTAGTTTTATCATATATTACGCGTGTCTACGATTACCGTACGTCATGTTTACGTACGTTACTTATTTTACCGAGTGTATGTTCGCGAATAGTCGTACCATGCGTTTCCATCCAAACTATTTTATCGTGTACAGTTAGCTATATTTACTTCGTCATCTATTCAGCTAAATGGAAATGCTTTTCCATAATATATGTCAACTCATACTAAGTCACTTTGAAGAAGAGTAGAGTCAACTGACCTAGATAGTTAATTAAGAGTCAACTGACCTATATAATTTTCATTCAGAAGATTATAATATTCATCAATTTTCGATTAATGTTGTAATCATAAACAGTCAGTCAGCCGGAGTGGTTAGGGCACCCGACTTGCGACCACTCGATCGCTTTGAGTACTACGCCTCTGAAAACTGACCCAGCATCTTCTTAAGTCGGTGAAAAGAGTACCAGTTTCGGTTTGACACGTTCTGATTTTGGACTCGTGCGTGAGTTTACGAGTAGAAATGTACGATCGCACGCGTACGTTTGGGTCGTTCCTAGCACTAACGTGTGTAAAACCCGGCTCAATAGCGGCACCCCAGTGGAACTACCTTCGCTTTTATTTTTTTATTGCTTTGAAATTATTTTTTTTTTACTTTTCATCATCATGAATATAAAAACTAATTTGACTTCCATAATATACAAACTGTCATTCAACCTGTCATGGAAAAGCTGGTTTTCTCGATGGTGGTCGGCTCTGAATCGTCTTGTGATTGATCTTTTCGTATGTTCAAGGTCTTGAATCTGGTGCATAACCTTGCCTGGTAAGATAATCTACCGTAAATTTGACAAAAAACTAGATAAGTTGGTATTAAAATTAACGTATATTGCATAATTTTAAGATACCACTACGATAGCACAGTAAATAAATATGTCAGTTAAATAATTATTGTATAAAATTTACGTCTCAGAATATAAAACGAGTGGATCTGTATCTTAATGAAAACTGTTATCTAAAAGATGTAATATTCATGTTCCATTGATGTCTTTTATTCATGTTCACTTTTCTAGTAAGAATTTTTCAGTTTTCTGGAAATGTAATAAATTTATTAATAGTAATATTATTGCATAAAAACATAAGCATAGAGTCAGTGTTTTCCAGGGTGGGTGCTGAAAATTTTCATAAATTTTTCTAAAATGTGGTCAACTTTTCTTCTAGAAATGGTTGATGAATGGGATGTGGTAGTCACGGCTTATTTTCTATATAAAAAAATTCTTCTTAAAATATTAAATATTTTTGGTGGGGTAAAGGTTTTGTCACCCGCCCTCCCCGAACTCCACCCTTATGTATAAAAACAATTATTGAATACGTCTATGCAGTGCTTCTTCCTGTCGTCTGCTCTCGGAGTTTTCTTTCCGTTCTTTTTGTTTTGGTCACCACAATTGTATCTTGATTGTATCTCGTAAGTTGATAATGATGATGACGATGATGATGTGTGTGTGATAACAATGTGTTGGTAATGATTATGATGATGAAAATTATTAAAGGAAAGAATATAAGGCTTCCAGTTTCTATTTTTTTTGGACTTGAGCTATCTTTGCCTTATTGTCTAGTATTTCTTTATCTTTTAGTAGTATTATATACTTACATACACTCATACATACATATGTAGTACACTTATGTTTACATACATAGTACATAAACATTCTTATGTACACATATATTATTATGTATAAGATGAGAAATAGCATTTTCTCTCTCATCATCATCATTGTCATATATCGATTGCACGAATTATAACTTTTGTTTGCATTTATCGTATTTTTCTCTTGATTGAACGACTTTTGAAACTTTTTGATTACTTTTTGTTATTATTCAATTTTAAATTTTATAAAAAAAATACTCATATCATATCGTTGCTGTTTGCGAACTACTACTAACTAGTCCATTTGTTTTCGAGTCATAATTAAACAGTAAACATATCTTTTGATTTTCCATGCCCACACATTTGTCAATGAAATTTAAATTCATTCATGAAAACAAAAATTCAGATTTCTTTATATGAAAAAGAAGAGAAAATATTCACATAATGTGTACTAAGTCGTAATTATTTCATAGCATCTCTGTCTCGCGACCAAATTAAGCTTTTTTTTGGATCCTTGCTTCATAGCATCATGTCTGTACTTGTCAGCTAAAAGGAGGGTCAATGTTATGAAGTGATTACTATCAACATTTGAAACGATTACTATGTGCTATTATTTTTTTTTATATAACTACTATCATCACTAGGTTCGTCCTCCATTTTGGATTCTCGTTTGAAAACAACAAAGATGTTTGTGCCTCTTACTACGATATCGCGTGTGCTATTCTATAGGAGAAAAAAGCGTTCAGATATATTTTTGATCACGTATATATATTACATATATATTTTTATTTGTAAATTTCTTTCTTTTTTTTACTTTGTGCATTCGATTGGTTTTTGAGAGTAACCTGACGACCATTTTTCGTGTTTTTTTTTTTGCTTTTCGAAATTATTCAGAAATAAAGAATGTTTAACGTGTGTTATTGGTGCTATTAAATTAACAGGCATGGTTATTCCAGCCAGTACTTCCTGTCCTGTTTTCTTGCTCAATCGTGTTAAGATTAAGCAAATCAATCTTCTAAGGATTAAAGCAAATCAATATTTTAAGGATTAAAGCAAAACAATGTTGTGAAGATTAGAACAAATCAATCTTGTAAGAATTAGCGATTCTGCAAAATGGAAATAAATTGATCTTTATTGTTGTCGATAAACAAAGATATGGTATTACGTTAGTAAGTTTGAGATGGTCGATGAACAAAATGGTGGTAACTGTAATGATTATCATAATGATGGTAATGATGACCATGATGAAGGTAATGCTGATCATAATGATGACCATGATGATGGTAATGATAATCATAATGATGGTAATAATGATCATAGTGATGGTAGTTTAAGATAGCAACAATGTCAATTACCTTTAAAAATCACTTTGCTGTTAGAAGATTGTTTTACTAAATTGGATGCATTTGGTTCTTTGCTCCCCTGTTATTTAAGCCTGCGGCATATGTCTATCAATCATTGATTTTTTTTTCATCCTCAGTTCAGTTGCTTCTTGAGTTCTGGTTTAGAACTCAAGAAGAAGTTTAGTAGAGAAATTCTTATTTTGTGCATTTTTTGCTTTTTTTATTTTTACTTCTGGCAAGATTGAATTGTATCATCAATTGCATATTTTATTTTGTTGCAGTCGAACATGACATTTTCCCCGTTATCGTTATAGATTATTTTTTCTATTATATTTTATATTATTGACATTTTTATCCCTTGAAGTTTGCCATGTTTTCGTAATGAAAACAAGTGCATGTAAATAGTTTTTATTCAAACATGTGATTATTAATAATTATGATCAAAATGTACCTCAGGACGGCGACATAATAAAACGGACGCTGTAGCAGACGCCAATCGTAGGCGCAAAAAAACTTTTCTTTTATCGCTCAGCTAAATTTAATTTTCATTGCAAGCGACAAAGATAAGAATTATAATATGCCAACCATTCTTGTCTCTCTATTTCATCGAAAGTGAATTTTGTTTTTTTTTAACCCAATAAATTAAAAATTGTCTGGATATATAAATGTAGACGTTGAAGATCCACACCTCTCCGTTCGATGAAAAGCTACAACGTTATATAAATTAAATGATTGGTTTTTTCCACAAGAAACCTCTAGAAATGCTAAAAAGGTTCTGAAATAATTTAGTAACCGCAAAAATTATATCCAGCCAGTGAAAAATTACAATTATGCCTACTGCTCAGATTTTGAAAGCAGTTGGCCAAATTTGAGGTAAGTTAAGGACTGTTCAGGTTTCTGGAGAAGCTAAGTCCTAAGACTTTAGAGAATCAAATAGTTAATTACTAATAATTACCTTAAGTGTGGATCTGGGCAAGCCAGATAAGTTATCTGTTCTTTTAAACATTTTCACGCCAAAACACGTACACGCACACGCACATTGTTTATGATAATAGAAATGTTTGTGTGATGCGATGCGCTACCAACTTGGCAGATATATGCACGGACTAAAACTCTGCATTCTCTTACATATATGCTCGTGTATATATAAATATCAGCTAGTGTTTTTAGAAGTTTTCAGGATCGGGAATGCAGAATAAGGTTAGACGGTTCTGTGAAGCTTAGGTAGGTAACAGTTATCCATTCTGCACTGTAAGAGCACTCTTTCTTTATTATTGTAAGCCTATCAAAGGGGATGGAGAGAGATAGTGAAAATACAAATTTGAATTATTTTAACGTGGGCTCTTTCTCTAAACCTACAGACAATTAAAACCTCGTGTTGATATTTTAACAGTATATATAATATATATATATATATATATATAAATTAAATAAATAAATATATTTATTACTGTTTTTTTTTATAAGTTTAGAAATAGAGTTGCTCAATTGTTAAACTAGCAGTTTTTCTAGCTCTTCAACAGCTGCTGTTAAATTTATAACAGGGTTAGAAGATTACCTACTTACTTACTCATCTGGAAGTGGAGTCGCGATACGTGATTGAATAAAAAAAACTTTATCTCTTCGTCTTATAAAATCAAGAATTCCAGAAACCTCGGTGTCAATAATGGCCAGCCAGGCTTTGGTCTCACTGAAGCGTCAGGACAACAGTCAGCCTTGGGGTTTTCGCCTCAAAGGAGGGTCCGATCAAGGCATGCAACTGTTTATAGAACACGTCAGTAGGTTGTTCTAACTTGTTGATTGATTGATTGATTGATTGATTGATTGATTGATTGATTGATTGATTGATTGATTGATTGATTGATTGATTGATTGATTGATTGATTGATTGATTGATTGATTGATTGATTGATTGATTGATTGATTGATTGATTGATTGATTGATTGATTGATTGATTGATTGATTGATTGATTGATTGATTGATTGATTGATTGATTGATTGATTGATTGATTGATTGATTGATTGATTGATTGATTGATTGATTGATTGATTGATTGATTGATTGATTGATTGATTGATTGATTGATTGATTGATTGATTGATTGATTGATTGATTGATTGATTGATTGATTGATTGATTGATTGATTGATTGATTGATTGATTGATTGATTGATTGATTGATTGATTGATTGATTGATTGATTGATTGATTGATTGATTGATTGATTGATTGATTGATTGATTGATTGATTGATTGATTGATTGATTGATTGATTGATTGATTGATTGATTGATTGATTAAGTGTATATAAACACAATTTAATGTATTTGTATAATTACTAACAAGTTATTTTCGGTTTTTTATATCAAATATAATTTTTATTGCATTTCTTCTCTCACTTATCTCCTCGTCCTCCTCTTCAGATTCAGCCCAACGGCAGGGCTGCACACTCCGGACTCAGAGCCGGTGACCTTGTTCTTGCCATATGCGGAGTGCCAACGGCCACGATGAGTCACTCGCAAGTCAAAAGTGAAATGCTCCGTGCCGGAAACGAACTTGATTTAGTCATCCAGAGGTTGTTATTATTATTGTTATTGTTGTTATTATTGTTATTATTGTTGTTATTATTATTATTATTATTGTTATTATCAGGGACGTCGATTGAGAGGGAAAATTGCCCTCCTGACTTTTGAGTGATCCCCCTGAGATAGTTTTGGTTCCCCAAAGGGTAAAGTTGAAGCTTGAGGTGTTTGTGCGGGCCTTTATTTGTATGGGTAACGAGCCCCTATGACGGTGAAGTGGGCCCCCTGTACATGTGTGATTTTTTTGGAAAGTGGCTTGGACTATTCCCCCGGTTATCAGGTTTTTATGATAATAACTTAATAACT
>OZ022242.1:38710853-38878353 GCA_963978895.1 Erpobdella octoculata | reverse complement strand
ATTTATTGTTTTTTATCGTCTGCAGATGCGCCAAGACCGGCGTCCATTTTCGACCGCAAAAAGAACGAGAGGTCGGACTACTTGAAAGCCAGAGGCAACACGATCCAGAAAGCTTTTGGAGAAAATCCGTTTTGAAAACTTTAGATTTTTCTTGAATATTTTTTCTTTACTTTTTGAATTATGCAAGCAACTTGACGCGGACGAGCCATTTACCGCTGGCAGTGTTACGCTTTTGTTACAGCGGTTAATAACCCGGAAGTGCTTATGAATGTTCATCAATGCTTTTGTTTTTACAACCCCATTTTTTCATCTTGTTAAAAACATGTTCTAGACTAGACTCTCTAGAATTTACAAATACGTGATCAACCAACTAGAATCTCATGATGTCCCAGTCACGCGAAAGACGCATTTAGTTTTAGTTTAGTGTAAGTATAGGCTAGGTATCACAAGAAAATCAAAATGGCAATCAATAATCATCACATATTTCCGGAACACATATCACAAAAATGACAACAAATAAAAGGTACAGTTGATCAGCTTGATACTTGAAAAGTAGCTGATCAGATGCATGTGAAAATGGTTCTTAAATTTTACTCCAGCACACTAGGCTGCATTAGGCAACATCTCCACATCAAGAGTATTACTCATGGTCTGTAACTAAAAACATTTGCACAAATATATATTTATATATAAGCATATGCCTAAAAGAAAATCAAATTAAATGAAGCTGGCTTCGAATGATAGGCGATAGGTAATAATAAGAATAAGGGTAGGTGGTACTATCTTAACATAAAAAGTCTTTATACAAATTGAGTAAGTCGCAAGCAACCATTGAAATGAAGACTTATTTAATAATCATGGATATACGTTTACGTTCTGCATTAAATACGCACCATCAGCTAAGTCGCAAAAAAGCACCAGTGCGAAAAGGGTAAGCTCGCAAAAATGGCTGCTGTAAGTAGTGGTTATGATGCCCATAACACAGAAAATAAAGTAAGTCATTTTTTATGGGTATCATCAAAGTGACAAGAAGATGATGACAGCACACCACTGTTACGCTGCAGAGTGTGATGAAAAAAATGGCAAAAAAAGCGAAACCCAATCATTGAAGCATGAATTTATAAAAAAAAATAAAAAGCTGTAGATATATAAGCCAAATGAAAAGGGCTCGCTCAACGAGACCTGCGAATTCGTAACTCTCGGAATGAAAGCATGGTTGGTTCGTTAAGAATAGCTGATGAAAATCAAATCCATTCTCGAATACATAATTCAGTGAACTAAGAAATCAATCTGACAACCAAATGGAAACATTATGCAGCAATGGAAATGTTTAAAAATAATTAAAAATGATGGAACGACTAACATTATGGAACGCAACCTTTCAATACATCGAGCTTATTCAGAGCTCCTGGAACACAGACGAGCTGTTTACAACAACGAGGCGATACAAACGGTGCAACTAATAAGTCCGAAATGACAACTCTGTTAATATGATAATATGTAAATATATCGTATGAATGGAAACCACGCGTATCGGTAATGACGTCGACAATGATAAACAACAAAAAATTACGAGTCGCTCGACTGTGCAGTTGCGGCGTCAAAATTCGGAAAGAAAAATATGGGGTGACACGTCAGAAAAAGATGAAGAAATGATTATGGAGCAATATCTTTAAGAAAATATTCATACTTTCAAGTTGATGAGATTATTTGACAAAAATATAAATCTAATAATAATATAATTTACCGGAAAGGCTTATTGAGGCATTACTTAACAGGCTACAGGAATGCTTTGATAAAACTATATGATTACTCTAAATGTAAAGCTTCGGTTCTACTTCTAAACGGAAATTTCCACAAATAAACATTAAAGCTTAATACTTTTCCAAGTCTTCAAGACAAAAGACATGCTGGAAAAAAGAAGATGCAACCGACTTAGCTGAAAAACGGATTTAGAGACCGATCGTAAGAGTCCAACGATGTGCAACTTTTCTCCTTTGACTTCAGAAGAGCTACGGTGGGACTACTAAAATTCGATGATAGCACGTCTTCTTCTTCCTCTTCTTCTTTTTTAATATCTACATTTTTAATCCTGTCTTCAGAACCTCCGAGTTTCGAGATTTTCCTGGAAAACCTGTCGTTGTCTCTGTCCGACCTCGGAGCCAGGAGCAGCGAACCGTCGCGATCGCCTTCGACGGGCTATCAACGAAACGACAAGCAAACGATTTATTTTTGAATATAATTTACAAATAAAACATTTTATTCTATATTCCAAGGATTTTTAATTATTCAAACTGATTTGATGTTCAGTTCGTTTCGACTTTTAAAACTCGCATCCTCTCATTAAACATTCCCGTTGTCCCTAAAGAACTCACCATGGGTGGCAAAGGAGCCCTCCTCTTCATCGGGCTGTCGCTAACTCTGTTGTTGAAGCTGCCGACGGAACTGGCGCCGTGATTGGCCGATCGCTTTTTGTTCAACGAGGCCTCACTCAGCCTGTCGCCACTGATGTCGGACGCGGTGTCGCTCTTGATGGCGGTCACGGAAGCGCTGTGGAAATCCGAGTTGGTGCTGTTTCTTTTCGTATCGTTCCGGTCGGAAGAGTAGAAGCTGTATCGGCTACTGACGTCGTCGGGCGCCGAGACGAGAGGAATGCCGGGCGCGGGTTTCTTGCTGGACGTGTCCAAGGTTACGGTGGACTCTTCCTGACCTTTCTTGAACTCTGCCTTCGAGATTAATTATGTGAAACAAAAAATTACCACATGAATGGAATCAATTAATGGAATCAATAGGGAAAAAGTGATATCAACTTGATTGGTGAATAAAACATCTTTTTACTGTCAATCAATCGGGACAAGATGGTATGTAGAGCAGTTAACTAACTTTGATATTTTTAGACGCAAGAAAGTCAAAATTCGGTAGATTCGCCGACGGTTTGTCGCAGTACTTTGGATTCTCAACCTTCCTTATGCTTTTCTCCCTTTTGGAGGTAATTAATAAAAATTAATAACAATAAACTCGACAATTAAACAAACAATAAAACCAACAGCCTCAGCTTTTTCCTCTTTCGGACGCAGAAGACGGCGATGATCACTACGACCGCTATCATGATCAGCAAGACAATCAAAACACACGTTATAGCGTAGCTGCTAGCTGATGGAAATATGAAAAGGTAAAAACTTGAATTTCAATAACTCTGTAAGTTGGATATCAATTTTGCTTTTAAATAGAAAATGAGGAAAAGATGCGAGAAGAAAAACTTGGTACAAAATATTATCAAAACAAAAAGACTTAATTAAATTTTTCGGTAATCATTTACTTTGACGGGCTTGGCCTACAGTGGTCACGTTACGAACCCACAGTAGTCCCGTATCAAACCTTTCCCTAACCACCTCAACCCGTCAAAGTAAAGGATTGCTAATTATTCTAAGCTAAAAAACGTGGCATACTAGTAACATCAAAGTCGGCATCTTGAACATCAGTGGCTGAAGTTGCGACATCGTCCTCTGTGGTGTCATTTGTTAAATTACCGAATTGACCTCCGACACCAATTTTATCGGCTAGAATGTTGATCAGGGTTGTCTCCTTGTACTTTACACCAGTAGTAGTTTGAGTTGATGCTATGGTAGGCGGTAAAGTCATATTCGAGGAATGGTTCGTAACAGTTGTTTCTCGATCGCTTAGAAATTTTGGTTTCACCGTATTAAAAGTAAAATTGTTCAGTTTTCCAGTATATATATTATCATTTATGTTGATGACCTTTGCCATTCTACTACTGTTGGCCATTTTTCGTTACCTGAATTAAACTATATTTTACTATATTAATACAAACACTCAACTAGACTTTAAAATAAAAAGCTATACAGCTACAACTATATAGCTATATCAATCATAATGACTTCTGTATTTAATATTACTATCATATTTGTTACTAATATACTATATATAAAATATAATATAAATATTATAATAAAAAAACAACGCAACTTGCCGTCGCCAAACCACTATGAAATTTAAAATAAATTATTACTACAGCAACCCAACTAACTAACACTAATTAATATTAGTAAACGGTCAGCAAAAGAAAGTTGAATGAAAAAGTTCGTTTTTTCCTACCACAACGGAAATTAAGAAGAAAAAATGATTTTTTTCTACTTATTTTCAATCAGAAATCTTCACGGTGATGAATAAAAAAATCTTCTGTTTCTGTGAAAAACTTTTAATTTTCGCACACCTACGCCGAAAGAAATTAATAAGGAAATAATATAAGATAAAAAATGGTCATCGGTGTATTTATTATATACAACACAACACCTGTAGGTAAGTCAAGTGGCGAGTGAGTAAAATGTTCTCTTCTATCTGCTGCGATAGGTGATGATGACGACAGTTAGCCATTATCGCAGCAGAAAATAAATATACATTCCAGTTATTTAACATCCTAAAAATTTGAACTATCCCCTTATAAATATACATGTCAGTTATTAAACATTGAACAACACAAAAATTTGAACTAGGTGTATCCCATGCGATCTATCGCACCATTCGCACCCAGTTGAAGGAACTTCTAGACCACAATTGTGCATATGTTTTAGTTTTTAAGATAGATGGTTTTTAGTTTCTAGGTTCAGTCTGTCTGCTAGCTTTTATGGAAATTTTAATAAACAACTTCTAAGAAAATTTTTCGAAGTTCTGATGGCTACTCTAAATTTTGAGCCGACTTCTACCCTTTAAATTATCTTGATTTTTTAACAACTTGTTATATATGACCGCAATTCGCGTCGTAAGTCTATGAATAAAGGGCTGGATTTGAAACTGAAAGATTGGAATGCATGGCCATGGCAAAATATTCCACCCATGATATAATAACATAATAAGTCTTCCTAATAAATCATATTTATCTAAAAATCCTTTATTTTAAGTTAAAGTTAGCTAAATAATTTTATCCAGTGAAAAATTGACCTTCGGCAAAGGAAACATGGTATTATTTTGTTTAATTGCATTTTTAAAAATAAAAACTATGTTACGCTCATAGTTACGCTTTTATTATTCATTTTTAATAATTTTTTAGGTTTTAATTACTAAATATTTTTAAAATAATTAGAAATACAAAACCCAAAATTTCAAGTCAAATATTATTTAGATTTATATAATTACAAAATAATCACACCTAATAAGTTTGTTCACGTGGTTGTGTTGGCCCAATTTTTGTAAATTTTCAATTGAGCGCTCGAATTCAAATTTGTCCATTCCACTTAAGAGAGCACCGAGAGGAGGTTAATTTGAGCTGTTTGAATTTTAGATTTGAACCGACATGGGCGACAACATTGACGGCGTTATTCAAGTACGATCATAATTCAGTTGTTTAGATAGATGTTTGATTTGTAAGTTATTTTTAACGAATGTCATTATTATAGCTACAAACAAGCAAGCTAAAATAATAAAACTAGTTTGCGGTGAGAACCCGGAAATCGAATTGACAACCGATACTATTGCGCCATTAGGAATATTGCCAACAAATTAATTCCCCCTTTTGAACCTATTAAATCTGAGATATTATTGTTAAAATTTCTCAGACGAATCCATTCATTCATTTTATAATAGGGTATTCTGGAAAGGGCTCGCCAGAGAAAAGAGCTTTTAGTGAAAATGGTTGGCAAAGTTACAGAAGAAGACGAAAAAACAGTCCAGGATTCACCCAGAAAAGACTGTCCACCAGCTCAACCGACATCAACAACTGGTGACAGTACGACCTGATTGATTAATTTTTAGTTTATTGCATAAATTATAATAAGTATAAAATTGAAAGTTTTGTAATTTTTTCTGGTTTTCGTAATGTGTGGAATTTTAGTCAACATAAGTGAAACGATAGATGTGTGAAAACATTATATCGTCATATATCGTGTTGCAGTTGAAATTTTGCCGTGCAAAGAAACAGACGAACGTTGCAGTACCGAAAAGATGCCCGACAGTGTGCCTTTGAAAAATCTTCCAACATTGGTATCTTCTGAATCAACTACGGTGTTTGACAGCCCTTCCAAATACTCGTCCAAAGTTGCACTAACTCTGAAAAGTGTAACGGTAGCTTCACCATCATCAGCTTCTACAGTATCTTCATCATCATCAGCTTCTACAGTATCTTCATCATCATCAGCTTCTTTTTCTCCAGCTATCAGATCAACTGGAGGAGCATCTTACAACAACAGAGGAGTAAAGGCTAGTTGTCATTTTTCACATTCGGAGTAGAAAATTGATTTTTGGTTTTATTCATTTTGTTTAATTAATTATTTATTTTTTTTTATATTTTTTAATAATTAAAAGTACTATAATAAAGTTATACGTATTGTCATTAAATTTATCGATTCATTTTTCTGCACTCGAAACAGTTCACTACCGAAAAAACCAACAACGCCGATAACCACCAGCCGAGCAGTCACGTTAGCAGCTGCAGCAGTGGAAGCTACGAAAGCAAGACGCAGCAGCAATCGACATCGAAAGTCGCTTCCGTAGCCGCAAAGTTTTCCTCTCTTGCAGACGCCCTGGCCTCTCCCTCTTCAAATCCGTTTGGCCCTTCGAACTTGAGAGCCAGCCGAGGACCTAAAGTATGTAACAATCGATCGTGTCACGTTGTTTATTTTATAATTTTCGGTTTTCCGCGCTATGCTACGGTCGGACGTTTTCTCCATACACATATAAGGTCCTTCCACGAGTCACGGCTTATGGCAGACTGCCTCTTAAGACTAAGAACGTCTGGTATTCTGTTTAATGCATTCGTGCCGCTATTTCGTTTAGTTGGGCTTACGTTGTTTTTTTCTGTTGTTAGATCTTTAGACTGCCGTGGCATGGCAGGTTTGATGCTGTGATTGTTGGATTTCTTGAAATTCATTGGTATTTATCCAAATATGTGCTGAAGCTAAATCGTGAAATCTAGTCATTTAAAACTGATAATTGTTAAAGTTATGTTTAAAAATAACAAAAGGCTGTGATGAGGTATGCCAGCAAGGAACTCCAATCGTCATCTGGTTCAGAAGGGACCCCGGTACCTGTGCCTCCTCTTCCCAGGGACCCCTCCACCGGGGAAGCACCCCCCGTGAAGAAACCCGCAACTGCTTTCCATTGGACGCCACAGAGAGAAAGATGTTCTGTCGTTGAAGGAGATACCAACAAGTCAACAAAAGTGATTCTAGCTCCATTTTTAGTTTAGCTATTTTTATTTTTAAATTCGTTCTTAATTTCTAATCTTCTTTCCTCAATCCATCAGGTAATTAATCGACCTATAACTACTAGCGCAACAACCACGAAAACTGGTGTAGGTGCTTCGACAGGATTTGCCACCAGGCAAGCTAAGCTGCTAGCAGCTGTGGCAAGCAGCACGCCTGTCGGTCGTCCAGCTGCTTCCTTTGCCGATCCGTGGGAAGATGAGGTGGATTCTCCTGCTACGATCCTTGCGAAGAGGAGAGAAAAACGCGGGTTCGCAAGACCCGCGTCGGAATACGAGGTGTGTATTTTAAATTTTGTAATTATTGGTTTTTTGTTTAGTATAATATAATTAAATCAATAACTGCTAATATTTAATATTTCTGCTAAACGTAATGTCATTTAATGTATCTCTTCTGGTCTGTCACATCATCTGTCATTGTAGCTTAAGAAAAGCGTCATCAAAATGTGTAACAACACTAACAACTACTCTAGTGTCATATTTATTTAAAAACCAACTGGTGGCAGACACAGGTTCTTAAGCAGAAAGGATTTTCAAGGATAACATTGTTTGTTATATAAAACATTATAATAAGTTTATTCGATCGATCTATAAAATACAGTCGAGTAACGACCAATCGGAATCCGATCAAGTCAAGACAGTCACTTCCGCTCAAAAACTGACCACCAGGGTCATCACCGAGGAAGAAATTCCGGAATGCTCGCCCCCCAAGAAACCGATGCCCGGTCCTGGTTTGGAAAAACGTAATCCGAGTCTTCTGCACCTGTTGCGGAAAGATAAGGTGAGTTGGATCTTGTTTTGGTTTTGTGTAATATAGGACATTCAGTAAATACAGGTAACTACCTGTGGTTTACCTGTATATGTTAAGGTGCTAAATTTTACGATTGATTCGCTTGTACCGAGACATCATCTAATATTTCTCTGATTAGAATATAAATCCAAATAAGATATGTGTGCAGTCTCTGTTTCAAGAATACCTCATTACTATAATAATAATAATAATGTATACAGATGCTTATTAACATATATTGATTTTATAATTTAATAACAATAAGTAGTAAGAATAATAAATAAAAAATTTCAATGATTATAATCGAAAGATTGAACGAATTTTAAATAAACCATATTTAATTAAAATTCTTGCTACTAAAGAAACAACTGAAAAGAGAAGACAGTTGGGAAGACACGAAATCCTCACTGGATTCCTTTGGCGAGGACGAAATCGAAGCAGCTAAAGACAAGGACACCCGCGATGGTCGGCAGGACAACATTGTTGACGGAGATGATGACAGTGAGGAAGGTGAAGGTAACGGTGACATCGGAATCGACGACAATGACTTTGATCAGGAAGATGAAAAATTAGAAGAACAGGAAAGCAATAAAGCAGCATATGACGTTGCCACCATGGCGCAGGAGGGATTGCCTCTCGACGATCAATCTTCCGGAGAGGTTTAAAAGTGGATTTGTGTTTGATTAATTCTTGAGAAAGCTTTATTTAGGTAAATTTAAAATAAAGCTCATTAAAGTGTTGATGCTAAGTATTTTCTAATAAGACTGAACTCTACAAAACTACTTTTGGTAATGATGATAAAAATAAGAAAGATAATAATAATTTCAATAGTATCGACTAAGATATAAAGTAATGGTAACTAATGGTAATACTTATAATGATATTAGTAATATAAATATGTAATGCAGTCGATTATGAAAGACATTACAAACGCAACAACCTCCTCATCTTCATCCTGCTTCGTCGGCAGCAACAACTACGACAACAGCAACGACAACAACAAAATCGAAAAAGACTTTTCCGTTGATCCGGCGAATGTCAGTTCCCCGAAAGACGCGTCCAAGTCGGAGGTCAGTCAGTCTAGCGGCTCTTTCGTTCGCGTGCAACTGCTGAAAAATGGGTCGAACATTATTTTTTATCGGAGTTTCTTTTATCGTGTTTAAGTGTAGCTGCAAGCTGATGTAGTTTTTTTTATTGATACAGCAGCAACTAATGGCAGAGTTTGCTCAGGTAGGGATGTAGCGGCTAATTTGGTGATTGTTTTGCATTTTTGTTGTTGCCAGGCTGTTGTCATGAGGAAGCAATCGAAGAGAAGGTCAGGGTCATTCAAGAAACCGAGAGGTTACATATCTATTCAAGAGTACAGGCAGCTGGTTTGTTGTTGTTGTTATTGATTATTATTATAAGGAGATCATTTTGAAGTTATCTCAGCTGTGATTTCATAATTTAATATTTAAATAGTAATAATAATAATGTTACCATTGTAATAAATGATTTTTGTTTCTTCGTTTTTTCCGCCAACAGCAGCAGTCTCGACCGAAGAGCCAACCTCCGCCGATGAAACCACCGAGGGCGGTCAGGATCGAGAACAACGAAAACGTTTGCGACGGATCTCAAGTCGCTCCTTCATCCGTTCAGAGCAGCGGAGTCGTCATGTACGTATCTCTTTGTATCGTGTATAAATTTGTTGGAGCGTATGTTGTTGTAGTGTATGTATGTATCTCTTTGTATCATGTATAAATTTGTTGGAGCGTATGTTGTTGTAGTGTATGTATGTATCTGTTTGTATAAACTCGTTGGAGCGGATGTTGTTGTAATGTATGTATCTCTTCGTATAAATTTGTTGGAGCGGATGTTGTTGTAGTGTATGTATCTTTTCGTATAAATTTGTTGGAGCATATGTTGTTGTAGTGTATGTATCTCTTCGTATAAATTTGTTGGAGCGGATGTTGTTGTAGTGTATGTATCTTTTCGTATAAATTTGTTGGAGCGGATGTTGTTGTAGTGTATGTATCTTTTCGTATAAATTTGTTGGAGCGGATGTTGTTGTAGTGTATGTATCTTTTCGTATAAATTTGTTGGAGCGGATGTTGTTGTAGTGTATGTATCTTTTCGTATAAATTTGTTGGAGCGGATGTTGTTGTAGTGTATGTATCTTTTCGTATAAATTTGTTGGAGCGGATGTTGTTGTAGTGTATGTATCTTTTCGTATAAATTTGTTGGGGCGGATGTTGTTGTAGTGTATGTATCTTTTTATGTAATTTTTTCCTGTGGTTGTTTCTTAGGCGGAACAAGAAGCTCTACCCGGATCTCGCAACGGTTGTTGCCGGTTTGCCATCGACAGGTGGAAACGGAGTCATTAACAACAGTGGTGGAATGTACAAGACTGTCCAACAGAGAATAGAAGTAAGTAGCTGTAGTAGTAGTAGTAGTAGTAGTAGTGTTTTTAGTAGTACTGATTGTAGAGGTGTGTTGGTAATTATAGACAGAAGTGATTTGCAATGAGTTTCTCATGCACACAAGTTCTTCTTAACACAGGTATTTCTTTCGGGGGCATCATTCCACGACCTTTACCACCAGCGTTGCCAGATACTTGCCTCCTTATTAGTTCGAGCGAGCGTGAACTGTATGTAGCTTATAGATATAGTGGCTTCTGCTGTGCTATATAAATTGTTGTTTTTAATAATAATAATAATAATAGAAATTACATATCTAAATAAAACTATTAGCTATACAGAAAGAGCGACTTTATGACCGATATCAATTACAAACTACTTGTTGCTTCTAATTATTAATACAAGCATTATAATTAAATCATTCTAAATAATAATACTAATTATTATTTGTATTTGTTAAACAGGAATTGAAAATTATGATCAACAAAGAGTTGAACGTCATTGAGCAGTCGAGCAAAGCTCTGAACGAGTGCTGCCACGATCTCTCCTTGTTTGCAGGATCGCCAGAAGCCATCGAGTGTCACAAACTGCTTCTCATGGCATGTGAGTGAATGAATGAATGGAGTGGGTGAATGAATGAGTAAGTGAATGGGTGAGTGATTAAGTGAAAGAGTGAGTGATTAAGGCAAGAGTGAGTGATTAGCTGAATGAGAGAGTGGCTAAATGCATGAATGAATGAATGAGTGAGTGCAGGATGATTAAAAGAATTAATGTTCGGAAAAGTTTTGTGCTGGAGTCGACAGTCATGCATTTCTGATTTGTGTCTGCTTCGTGCAGAAGGAGATTACTGCTGCTAGAGCGATTGGTCCAAAGTCGTCACCCGCGTCGCACTTTAAGACCTCTGGAGTAAAACTTTGCCACTTCAGAACTAATGAAAGGATTTTTTTAATCGAGATTTTTCTTATTAACAAGCGTCACTAACTAACGTTCCTGTTGCAGGCAAGAAAAGAGAAACATACATGATTGAAATGGAAAAGCTCAAAGGCTTGGGCACGCCCCAAAGTCCGTGGAGCTCGGAAAGCGTCGGACCGAGGGGTCGTTTGACAATCAGCGACATCAGGCTGCCTGTGAAGTCCGATTTCATGACCAAGTTTGGATCTTCGCAAGGTTGGATTTTTGATTAATAAAAGATATGATGACGTTAGAAGAAATGGTGATTATAGTAATTAGAATCCATATAGTATTAGAACTGGTGATAGTATTAGAACTGGTAATAGTATTAGAACTGGTGATAGTATTAGAACTGGTGATAGTATTAGAATTGGTTATAGTATCGGAATTGGTGATAGTATTAGAACTGATGATAATAGTATAAGAACTGATGACAATAATATAAGAAATGATGCTACAATAAGAAATGACGACAATAGTATAAGAAACGATGGTAGTGTTAGAAATGGTGATAGTAATAGAGCTGATGATACTGTGAGAAATAATTATAGTGATGACAATAAATAAGTTTTATGGAAACAAACAAATAAACACAAACAAACTCTCTCTATTTTATATTCAATAATAAAAGCTAACAAACTGTTATTATTATTATTATTATTAACAATACAAATTAATTATTATTTATTCTTCCCTAACAACAAACAACTTTTCCACGTCAACGTAGACACGACCGCCCACTACTTCCTCCTCCTGATCCGCCATGACAACCACCTCATCTTCACCCAGGTGACCTCCACTCACGAAGGACAGCTGAACAAGAGAGGTCGAGACTATCTGGAATTCCCGAACATGATCAACCTGAACAACATATCTCAGGATTTCACAGTCGACGTTGAAGTCTATGGAATGGTAAGATATAGTATTAAATTAATCATTATTAATACTATTAATAATGATTATATGGATGTGGTGATGATGATGATTACATGGATGTGGTGATGATGATAATGATTATATGAATAGTGGTGATGATAATTATTATATAAATGTGGTGATGACTATGATGATTGTTTAGATGAATGTGGTGATGATTGTATAGATGAATGTGGTGATGATTATGATGATTGTTTAGATGAATGTGGTGATGATTATGATGATTGTATAGATGAATGTGGTGATGATTATGATGATTGTTTAGATGAATGTGGTGATGATTATGATGATTGTATAGATGAATGTGGTGATGATTATGATGATTGTTTAGATGAATGTGGTGATGATTATGATGATTGTATAGATGAATGTGGTGATGATTATGATGATTGTTTAGATGAATGTGGTGATGATTATGATGATTGTATAGATGAATGTGGTGATGATGATTATGATTATATTTGATGATGATGACAATTATAAGGATTTAGTGATTATGATGATGAACGTTGCTGTCATCTCAATTCTCAATCATTTATAATGCTGTTACAAACATGGTTCATAGGGGTAATAATGATAATGATACTTCAAGCTATATGATATTATTACTCTTCTACTTCTGGCAGTCAATCACCAAAGCTTCTGCAGAACCAGGAACCCCGCGCCGCAAGACCCCCAAAAAGAACCTGCTGACCCCCCGGTCGTCCAGGTGCTACGACAGCCCCGGAGGTCCGAGTTACGTGAGGATGACGAATTTCGTCCACCTGGCTTCCGTGCGCCTGAACAAGTCTCACCTGAACCTGGACACCTTTCCGTTGGACAGGGTTCCGAGGTCGTGCCCTCTGCAGAGCTGCATGTTCATGAGTTTGAGGTGTATCATGGAAAATAACATCGAAAAGAAAGATTTTCTAGTGAGTTTTTTTTATGAATTCTTTAATACCGACTGTGATTCGACTGTGTTTCGCTGTTGTTTCTTGTAAGGAAATTCGGTTACTATCGGACGTCGTTAGACATTTTAAAGTCGTTAGCTTGGAAATCGATTTGAACTACTACCACTACTACTACTACTATCATCAAATTTAAGAAAGCCAGTTATGATGTACCGAAGTTACTATTGGCTTGTAATTCCTAGTTCTTTCATCATATCTATGAATTTGTAGTTTACACTTTTTTCAATGTTTCCCTACGTTCTTCAACACAAAACTATCGAATCTATCCATTTTTTCAGACTATGTTCGAGGACGTGAGTGGCCACGGCGCCTGGCACAGAAGGTGGTTTTACTTGAAGAGCGGACTCCTCTCTTACTGGAAATACCCGGAAGACGAAACGCACAAGGCAATTTTCATTTATTGATTAATTTATTAACTAGCTATTTGTTGTTTTTTTTTCCAGTTATTTTTAATTAATTTATTTATCAACTAGCTATTTGCTTTTTTGTTTGTTTTTCAGTTATTTTTAATTAATTAATTATTTATCAACTAGCTATTTGGTTTTTTGTTTGTTTTCAGTTATTTTTAATTAATTAATTTATTTATTTATCAACTAGTTATTAGGTTTTTTGTTTGTTTTTGGTTATTTTATAAAAAAAATTTCTGACGACTCTAACAAGCACAGGAACCGATGGGAGTCATAGATCTCAAGATGTGCATCACGGCCCACGTCGGTTTGGTGACGAGGGAGGTGTGCGCCCGACCCAACACCTTCGAAATCGAGACGATGCGGAAGCAGAGGAGAGGAGATAGAAACACCTTGATACAGACGTGCAACGAAAAATCTGCTTCCATCACCATCAAGTAAGTGTTTTCCAGTCGATGAATAAAAGGAATAATAATTAATTTGTAAACAACGTTTCGCAAGGGATGTAGAAATAAAGTTGCAGTTCTATTACCACTCCACTCCATCATCGATATCTCTTTAATTTTCTTGATAATTTTCCCACGTGTTATAATTCTATATCGTTCCGATCTTCGCAGACACCTGCTCTCGGCTGACACGAAGGAAGATCGGCAGGCCTGGTGCCAATGTCTAAACGAAGCTCTCGTCAACCTCAGGGCTTGGCACCCGGACGCACTGAGACCCTCGTCCAATCATCAGTGAACTACCCTGTTTTCAACCTGTTGTTTTTGAAATTCCAAACTCAGCTTTTAGTTGTTATAGTAAAAAAAGAAGATATTTATATATATATAAGCGCATATTTTAATCAGCCGATTAATTACTAACTAATTTTACTTTTGAGCGTTTTTATCATTTCTCTATTCGTATTATTTTCGAAAAATTTATTTTCTTGTGAATATTGAATTTTTTTGTTCGATTGTGTTCATTTACGATCGTGTATGTTTGTTCGTATGTGTATGCTCAAAAATATCGTGCACGTGTGTTGTTGCTTGTACGCACATGTTCGTGTTTAACTCGATCGTGACTGTGTACTATGTATGTGTGAATTTTTGAAAAATTATTTCTACACTTTTACGTTAATTAATTCATCGATCACAGCTTCTAACCCGTTATGGCTGATCTCTCTCTAATCGTGTTATTATCGACGGCTTGAACATTCTCATTTTATATATATATATATATATATCGGTTCATCTTGTCCGTGTTTACTTCTTGTTGGAAAAGATTTTACTGGATTTTGAAAACTTATTTTTTATCTTGATTTTGACAAATTATTATTTTAATAAAAAATAAAAAAAATTTTCGCAGCTTCTTCTAACGAGAATAGAACACTATATTTGATTTAAAACTGATTGATAGATTAATGTTTTTGTTTATCTTTTCGGTCAATGAATAAAAGGAAAATTTCTAATCAAGAGATTTTGGATGCCTCGTCGTTTATACCCGTTTGCGAAAAAATATAAAATTGTGATTTTAAATGCATACATATACATATTTCAAGTTTATAACCGTTGTTATTTATATGCAATATGGACAGATGTACTTGCAAAACATTGAGAAGCTATTAAACCCATGATGTTTGCAATAGTTTCTACTACACATTGATGAAATAAGACCAAGGATGTCTACTTTAAAGAGGTACTCAAGGACATTGGCAATAATGGGACTAACCTCTCTTATTATTATCAAATATTATCACCAAAGTATCCAGAGATCCAATAAATCTTCAAATGATAACAAGATAGCTGCTGATGATCTTGTCAGACCACCTAAGAATCTCCTTATTGTAAACGCGTCAGATTTATTCGATTAAAACTACTAACACGACCTTTGATAGAAATATCAGAAAACCAGAGATTTAAATAAATTGCCTAAATATAGAAAAGATTCTTCCATTTTTGACAAAGTCAGAGAAATTTCAAATTAAGGAATCTTCAGCTTGAGCCATTTCATGTTCTGGACGAAATGGCCGGGCAACCGAGCGGACGCAAACAGGTTGCGCCCGTCCGGAAGGAATTCGGGCAGAACCAAAGATCGCGCGTGCAGATGCATCGGGACGTGGCGTACCTTCGCCTGTCGAATGCCCAGCTTTTGCAGCATGTCTGATGGTAGTTTCTGTTTTAAAAAATAAATATTCATATCGTAAGAGATAAATAAATATATTATTAAAAAACACAAACGTATAATTGAAAAATTTATATTATTCAAGTATAAATAAAACATTAAAGTATTGATATAAATACAAATAGAACAATTATGTTATTTTCCACTTATCAATACAATATCATTGACTTCGACACAACTAAACTTATGTATTTTTCTTCCACCTTAAAAAATCGACTAATAGAAACTGATTAAGACAAACTGGAATTCCACAGACCTGTGGTGCCAGTCTTGACATGTGCGAATACTTGTGGTCGCCCAGTATCGGAGTGTTCAGGGCAAACGCCAAATGGCATCGGATCTGATGTTTCACACCTGTAGTGTCGTACAAAACACAGGTATATATTAGTATATTATATTTTTATATATTAACATACTATACTAATTTAATACAATAACCTTAATGAAAACTAGTAATGTCTAAGACAGGTGAGCTAGTCAGCAGGTGCAAAATAAAAAAAAACAAACCCAAGTAATGAAACTTTTCAATGGGAAAAACCCCTACATACTACATCAATGGGAAAACCCCTACATTCTTTATGAATGGGAAAAACCCAGCAGAAGATACGTTAGACGCACCGGTTTCAGGCTTGCACTCGACAAGTGCACACGAGTTGTTACTTTCGAGGACTTTGTAATTGGTTATGGCCTCAGAAACACCTGTCTGATCCACAGAGTTCTTGAGGAGACGCATTCTATTCGGGTAATTCGGCCTCAGCTCCATCTGCAGACGGGAAGAGAAGAAAAATAATAATAATAACTTCGATAGTTTACGATATTATATATTGTAGATTACAATGCATTGAATCGCCTTTGAGACAGATTAAACTAATAATATAAATATATAATATAATAAATATAAATAACTAATAATCTAAATAATAAAAATATATAATATAACCTAATTAATATAAACAACTAATAATCTTATACTACTGAGCTACAGAACACAGCAGAAATAAAAAATCAATAATTAATTACTAAAGAGTAGAGAAAGTATTGATTGAGGTGATTTATAAATAATAATAATAAATATCATTTATTTATTATTATTATTTTTATTCTAAACGACTAACCCTGTACTTCTTTTCAAGTTCGCCTCTACCGTTGTGAACGTTGATGGAACCTTCTCCCAAAGGTATGTCGATGACACCTGGACGAATAAAAATAAAAATAATAATAATAATAATAATAATAAAAATAATAACAATAATAATAATAACAATAATAATAATAGTAATGATAATGATAATAATAATAATAACAATAATAATAATAGTAATAAAAATAATTTCTACTTATAGAATGCCAGTAGCTGTGTTTCAGAGTCGCAATACCTGGACGATTGTGTTATGTGCTAATTGAAATGCTCGATTTTATACAATCGTTAATTTTGTGAAAAGCAATTCACTTAAACGATTTATTACGAGTTACCTTAAATGAACTGTTACGAATTCACGTAAATGAATTATTACGAATTCACGTAAATGAATTATTACGAATTCACGTAAATGAATTATTATGAATTCATACAAACGAATTATTACGAATTCACGTAAACGAATTGTTACGAAATCCTTAATAAAAAATTAAATTTTTAAATAAAAAACTCAAACAATATTTTATATTCACGTCAGTAAGTAAAAATCTAATTCGTAGGACAACCTTCAAGGGGGTTTGGAACTCCCTTGGTCAGTGCCCAGTAAGTTTTGATGACCTTTCTGTTCTCAAATCTGGTCAGCAGCAGATTCGCCACTTCTTCGTTCCTGCGACAATTGATAGAATAAAATTTTTTATATATTATATATTATCATTTTATAATATTTATTATATTTTATCATTTTAATTTTAAGAAATTTTAAAAATAAAATAACATTTTTTTATCATTATTTAAAAATTAAAATTTTTATATATTATAATATAATTTTATAATATTTATTATATTTTATCATTTTAATTTAAAAAAATTGTAAAATTAAAATAACATTTCGTTATCATTATTTTAAAAGATAACGTCAATATTCTGGCATCCCTCGCCAAGCCCGATCCAGTCCAATTAACGGCATCAGCAGAGGTGGCAACTCCGCGGACTAACTTTGCAAGAAGCATTACTCCGGTCGTTTCCTTGTCCAGCCTGTGTACGAGGTGATACTTGCAGATCCTTTTCTTCTCTCTTCGTTCGGCCATCTTGTCCAGCAACGAGGCGATGCTTTTGTCGATGCCGGGACCGCCTAATATAAGTCGGATGGAATAACAAAAAAATATGCAATGATTAGAAATTAATAGCAACGTAAATCGGTTTTTATACACTTTCTCGAATAACTCCCGACAAATCTAACGCTAACCGTGCGATGGAAGACCGTAAGGTTTGTTCAAGACCACCAGCTGATCTGAAAAAGTACCGAAAAAAAAAAAAGTTTTTCAACACGATAGCAAAAAAACTTGGTTGTTAATCTAATCATCAAATGAAATTTTAATTATATTCATTAGATGCAACGAATAAAACAAAGTCCAGAAGATTATTACAATTGGACGGGAGCAGATTTCGGTTGAATTTCCGTACAAAATTTCTTACAAATTAAAAATACGATTTGCAAAATAACTTCAAGAATTTAAAGATTAATCGGATTCGAAAAATAAATAACAAAACACGCGCCTTCTCAGCTGACAAGCAAACGAACGAGCTCACCGTTTTCAAACAGAATGGAATCGCAAAGAATCGTGACGAGGTCAAGGTCAATCATGTGATCAAGGTCTTTCACCTGACTGGTTAATATTCTGAAGCCCTTGCTGTCGACGTGACCGTCCCACTTGCCCGGGCCTTTTTTTATCACTACGAATGAAGAGGAACAAAACCAGATTACAGAATAAATATTACGTAATGTACATATATATATTTTTTTGTGCCTGAGAATCAATTTTATGTATGCTGTATACAAACAATTGACATTGTGTATTATTATTATTTATTATTATTATATATAAATATATACTGGAGATGACCTGTCAAAATGATGAATTTTTTAGAATATCGTTATACATAACGTTTCGATTGCAGCACCATCTACCAGCATTACATGAAATTATAACATACATACATCGGAAAGTATGTATGTTGATTACGTGTAATTGTGATACTGGTTACATCGGTGACTGTAACAACAACAACTATTAATTATGTCAATAATGAAGATTACAGCACGCACGGCGGTAAGACGATCAGACATGCCATAAATCTGATCGAGCATCATCATCATCATGACTCACCTTTCTTTTCTCCCGTCAAGATTTGCTTCTTTTCGTTCATCGTTTTATCAATATTTTCTTGCCTCAGCTTGATGACAGCGTCGTAGGCGGTCTTCGGGTTTTCAGTGTCCGCCGGCCGGTTCTGCATGCGTTTGGCCTCCCCTCGCGTCACCGTGGCGACCTCCATCGCGTCTTCGACTTCCTCGTTCCGGTCGACGGTTTCCGGAAAGAGGTTTTCCAGATCAAAATCATTTTGGTCGTAGCTGAAATTAGTCTGGATAGCAGCGCAAATGTCCCGATCAGAAATACCCGCCGCTGTAGCATCCCCGGGCAGCTGCTTCCCAGTTTCGCCGACTTCCGAGAAATACGATTGGTCGAAAAAGTTAACGTCCGACAGAACTTCGTCCGTCACGATAGCTTTGCTTGGGCGAATCCGGAAATTTGGAGAAGGGGAAACATTCCGATTCGATTGTTCAGTCAGCTGAGTAGCTCCGGCCAGATCGAAAATAGACTTTTGACCGGACGATGCGCCACGCGAGGAAAAATATTGCTCTTCGATAAAATTATTTTCAAAATCTTCGGTACTTGCCGGTGACCTACGACCAGCGACTACACTGCCAGGCTCATTATTTATTCTATCGGCAGAGAGTCCAAAATACTGGTCATCGAACAAATTAACATTGAATTCTGGATTTTCTGCCAACATTGGTTTATTCAATCTTTTAGCTTCTGTTCTTTTGACATTGTTTTTATCATTTGACATGGAGTTTTGAACATTTGACTGTATTGGGTTATATTTGCCTTCTTTGTTAGCATTTTTTAACATCTTGACTGGTCTCTGCCCTGCTGCAGTTATATTCCTTTCTTCCATTTTCGCAGGTTCACTTGACGGCCCGTCTCTCCTAATCTGGCCGTACGTAGTAAACACCACATTACTCTGTGGAGGCGGTTCAACTTCTTTCTGCTTAGGGCTAGTAGGCTTTCGATTTTTATTCTTCAGCGAATTGATGAACGCCAGCTCTGCCATTCGCTTTCTCTTGTCGAAGACTTGATTGTCGCCGTTATCCGACATCTCGCCGTCTGCCGTCGCAGCCGCTACGTTGCTTTCCACGAACGATGACCAAAAATCGTTACCCGTAACAGAAGGTTTATTGAGGACATCTTCTCGGTGCGTCGATGCAGCAGAAGAAGCAGCAGAAAAAGCAGCTGGGTGTCTGCTGCTGCTCGCGGACTTGCTCTGAGAACTCTCGGACAGATTGTGCAGCACTCGCAAGTTCGATTTGATTTTTTCTACTTGCTTTTCGAGATTAACGTTTTTCTTAGGATTTTGTTGTTGTCTGAATCGGAGATTGTTATTATTATTATTATTGTTGTTATATCTGGAAGACGACGACGACGTGGAGTCTTTGGCGTCCAGGGGATGTGATTTATTAAAATTTTTAAAACCCGAGGCACGCGATTGTTTGAAGTTGTTATTAT
The DNA here is from genome assembly GCA_963978895.1 of Erpobdella octoculata. Taxonomy (NCBI): domain Eukaryota; kingdom Metazoa; phylum Annelida; class Clitellata; order Hirudinida; family Erpobdellidae; genus Erpobdella; species Erpobdella octoculata. The sequence goes on along the minus strand of OZ022242.1, from coordinate 38,857,780 downwards.
TACCGTTTGATGTATTCGATCTCTTTTTTGAGTAGTGACCATCACTTGACGTCGACGATGGCGATCCACCGGCAAATCGATTACTACTACTACTATGATCGCTAATAGCCCTCAAGAAATACAATTTTACATCATTTCCAACAACTAATTTTTTGTAAAACTTTATCTTGCTGCTGACATCAAGACGAGATAATGCCATTTTACCGAAATTGCGGTATATTACAAAATAATTACCGGCCTCCGTTAAAAAACCAGAGGCTACTTTTAAACAAAACAAATAAAAAAAATAGAATATGGGTGAAATCTTTAAAATTTTGCAGTTAAATTTTTTTTTAAGTTTCAATTTAATTAATTTTATTTGAGTATATATAAGTTATAGTAACTTTATTCTAATTCCTAATAGTTGCCAATTTACGGCGTCTAGCAGTGTTGATTTTTAATATTTTTTAAAAACATCGAGCTATAGTTTGAATAAGAGATAGTCATTTCTTTTTGAAAACGGCAAACCCGTGGCTGTCTTCTGTTGTGCGACATAGCTACCAGAACCTCTTCTTTTGAATTACCGAAGGTGATCAAAGTTTGGCCACGGGCTGTTCTGCTGCTGCACGCCTTTTCTAGTTTCTACACTCTAACTAGAAAGCTAAAGTAAGTAACCTACCTCAGACCCCACTCCACGGTTACAGACGATCAGAGCTAATTTGCCTTAGTAAATTATTAAAAATCACATGTTTTGTAGACTCACTGTCTGATTTTAAATTAGATTTTGTTTGAGAAACAAAAAATAGATCAACTATATAAGAATATTCCTTCCTTAAATGCAAAAAAAACAACAAAAAACAAACGTAATGCAAAGGCAGTGCGAGACAACACAGTAGAGAGTAATGTATGGGCAGATCATACAAACATAACTACAAAAAAAAAACAAAAAAAAACAATGACATAATACACACTGAAACTCCAAAAATATACAAAATCAGTTGATCAATCATTTAGAAAAAAATATACGGCATTTCGCAGCAGGACCAACTGGACGACACAATACCACAATATTGCAGTTCTTCTCCAACAATCATCGTCTTTCCCTCACAATGCTCTGTCCTTGATCCTCGTTGGCAGGAGAGGAAACTACCGTTTTCATTCGACCGGCAGGATCAGCTTGTCACCTCTGTAGTGGTCGAATTCAAACTTGAGTGTCATCTCCCCCACTTTACACTGTCGATACAAGTCTGGAATCCACTGGATCGTGAAAGGCGTCACGTCGGATGACGAGTTGTTGTCTGCACTTTGGCCTGGAAAATGAACCGTATTTAATATTCAATCACCGGCGAATGCTCTGTGGGATTTTCAAATAATTTTATTTGAATTTACTTTTATTCTGGTTATGGAGGAAATAAAATTCAATAAAATTAATAAAATCAAATAAAATCAAATCAGACTGATTCGAAAATGTTTCATAGGCATTGCTTTTCAAAATATCTTTATTTTGTTAATTTAGATGGACAATGAGAGAGAGGAAGTCACTCAGAATAAATAAATTAAATATTAAAAATTAAACTAGCAAAAATGTTAAGTCTCAAATAACATAAACATAAAACATAAACATAAAGGAAATGATGGGCGCAAACTATATGTCTCTATGCCCATATCTAGAATTATTTAAAATATTGTTCATATATATGTTCTATAAATAAATGTATGTATATATTATTAAAAATCTTTGACCTCTCGTTGCTATGCCAACAGAAATGTACACGACTGACTGACTGACTGACTACTCACTTACTGACTGCTACTCACCTATCTTCAAACGGGTCCTCGGGTGGAACGGCTGGATGCACCGACGTCCACTGGAGTCGTACTTTGGTGACTTTTCGTTGGTTATCTGAAGTTTCTCGACCGTGCCGTCGTGATTTTCGGCAAAGTTTCGACTCAGCTCCAGCTTGCTCTGTCGAGGAAAAGTACGCTTGTGATGAAATAAAGCCGGTTTACAAGTCGATTTATTTATAAACGAAACTTGAACGATTATATTTCAGATTCCAACAATTAAAAAAAAAAAACTAAATTTCAAGGGGAACAACGGATGCCCTCGTGACCCGGGTCTCTCACTCACAGTGGACGTGGAGAAAATCTCCTGGACGTGACCAGGGCTATGAAGATGCCACACGTACTTTCCGAACTGCCCGTACGGCGGTGGCTGAGGCGGAGCGACGCGGATGATTTCCGAAGCGTCAGGAAGACGCCGCTTCTTACTGCTCGACGTTTTGCTGATGCGACTGAGAACGACGTCGAAGAAGTGATCGGGAACGTAAAACTTCAGTGGGAGGGGCTTGCCTGTGATTGGCAGAAAAAAAAACCAGTAACGGTTGTTAATTATGCGCATAAAATTAATTGATTTATAATAATTTACACAAAACTGCATTTTATTTAGAGAGAGAGAGAGATCTATGAAGACAACAAATTTCCAAACGTTTGAATAGAAAATTTAAGCCTGTATAACTGTAAATTACACATTCAAGAAGCACATAATTCAGATATAAGAATGACATGCGTGAAAACGGAGATAAGTAATAAGTCGTTAAATACCAGGCGCTTCGTAATGCATCGTGTCTCCAATGGCTTCGATGACGAAATTCATCCAGTCCTCAAAACCGACGACGCTGGAAGTGTTACCACTGGCTGGAATGAAATGAGGAGCAACTAATGATGAGTTGTATATATTTGCATATATTTGTATATTCGAATCCGTTACATTACACGGATTCACTCACTCAATAAATAAAATACAAGCAACAATTATACACACGAGAAAAACAAAATAAATACGAAATAGTTTGCTATCACAATAATTATAATAAGATACATAATAATAATTACAATATGATCAATAATAATTATTATTATAATAAGATACATAATTATTATTATAAAATACATCATAATAATTATAAAAGGATACATAATAATAATTATAATAGGATACATAATAATAATTATAACAATAAGAATCATGATAACATTTTCACCATAATGATCATATCAACAAGACAACATCTCAAGTACAACAACCCTAACAACTAAATCAACATTATCACTGTACAACTCTTGCAACGGCAACAACAGATCGTGCAACAATCAACGACATGCCCCCTCAGAAAGAAGACCTTGAACTTATCCCTACCCTTCAAGACGCTGGGAACGAGAAAGTTTTCTTCGACCGCGGCATGTCCTGAGTCGGACGTCTGAGACTGCTTCTTGGGGGAGCCGCTCGTTCGATGTTGCTTTTTAGTGCCTCCGGGAGAAACTGAAAACACATTTTTCGATCTTAAATCCATTGAATGATTGATAACTGAACCCATCAAATGTAATTCATCCATTCGTTGGGTTCCGTGAGTAAAAATGATCTCAGACGTAAACTTAATCATCTAATTACTGATTCAGCGATTTATCCAAGTTTAAATCGTTGGTCAATCATTCAAAATATTAATTAATCAACCAATTAGCCAATCAATCGATGGATCGATAAATCGATCAATAAATTAATCAATAAACACAAACCATCCACAGATTTTCTTTCCTTCTTAACGGGTGACTGACAGAGCAGCCCGAAGACCTCCTTGTCCAGTTCGTCGGCCGTCATCTCCATGCGACTCGTGCCCTCGTCATCTCCCCCGCATTCTTCCGCTTCTCCGTGTTCGCCCTTGATGATGTCGGCGGCGGAAGAGAAATGCGGTCCGTGACTCATGAGGTTCTCTTGCACGAGGTTGACCTGCTTGTAGTCTGTTAAGCGTAATAATATTTTAAGCTCTACTACGCCTCTTATGTATATAAAACATAAACCAACTACTTTATGAAAACTTATATGAGAAAATAAAAATAGTTTTCAAGCTAACACTCGTCTGTCGCAGAGAGAAGGCTGAAGCAGATTTGAGCAAATTCATGAGTAGAGGAGAGAGCCAACAAGCATGCAAACAACTGCAGACACGGTTGATAAGTTGACTCCTGCATTTAGATAGAGAAAAAACAGATGCATATAAGAGAGTTATTCAATCAGTTGAAGAATTTGCCAATCAATTAAAGAGCCAATAAATCAATTAATAAGTCAACCAATCAAATTATTTATATGATTAATTATTTGAATAAAACCAATTTGGTACATAAATAAATTCAAAATAAATATTAAAAGTAATAAATAGACCGAAAAATAATATGTAAATGAAATACAAACTTTGAAAAACTCCAAATTCAATTTGAGACCGCACCAGCACGTCAAGCAGGCTCCACTCTGAATTTCTTCTTCTTCTTCATCTTCTTCTTTTACAAAAAATTCACTTTTAACTTTCCCTTCGGAGTTCCCCGTTTCGTTTTCTTCAAAGAAAACGTAAGTGTAGTTTTCAGCGTGAACGTTGTCCTTCATTCCCCTGACGACGTAAACCCGATTGGAAATCCTCTGCACCAGCGGGTCGTCCTTCGTCCCCATGCAGACAAGACGCGTCAACTGAACCTTGGCCTCTTTCGGTAGAGAGACGGAGTCAAGAAGATTAGAGTCGACAGGCAACGTGCACGAAATCGTTACTTCGGCGGAGAACGCGGCTTTGACGTGTTGACAGCAGGTTTTCAAGGGAAACGCTCCATCTGTAAAGTCGCGGTCGATGCAGCTGACGCTTTCGTTCGCACGCTTTCGACTTTGCTGGTTTTTTCTGTTCGGAGCGTCATGAAACACAGACATGGTGCAATCTGTACGCCGAAAGTCAAAAGTAAAAGTAAAGTAGAGTACATAAGACGAATAAGTCTGGTCTCTCATTATTTCTCATTCACTATTTCTCTTTCCACAACCTATCAATATTGTTTTTAAATTCATTCACACTCTTTGACATCACCAAACTGTTTGGGAGCTGATTCCATTTATCAACTATTCTTAGGCAGAAGCTGTCAAATCTAATTAACATAAATGTTTGAATTTATTGATTTTTTTCGAAGGTTTGGTACACTCAAGGAGCATGGTAAGAGTGTGGTTTGTTCCCGGTTTACAAAAATACCTCCCAAACGCCGGAACAATGCCAGGCATTCCAGTTAGTTGTAGAATAATTTGCATTCGATACAAAAACGTTTTCTACAATAAAGTAAAAATAATTTTTTTTTTTTGACTAACCCTTCATGTAACAGAACGCCGTGATATGGTAGGCAACAAGGTCTTTGCTTTGATGACTGTTAACACACGAGGGCAAGTGGACAAACCCCCAGTCTGTGAGGTCCCCTTTGGACTGGCATATCTTCTGCACTGAGTAAAACTTTTCCCGACCAATAAGTCTCAACGCTCGAAACGACTTGCGTAACTCAGACTCGCTAATCTCTTCTTCTACTACGTTTTCAGAACTCATGGCACCGTTTTCGGATGTTTTCTTGTTGAAGACAAATCTACAGCTACCGTTCTTGCACTTGAGACCTCGCGTTCCGTTAATAATGCCGCAGTTTGGACATGCCCTTACACCCCTCCTGGTAGCCCTACCGAGACCTTCGAGAAGCTTAGGACATTGGCGTCTGTCACGACTTTTAAAAAGGAGTGGTGGAAGAGACGAGTGCGCTTTCTTGACCAGAAGATCACGAATTTTCAAGCTGACGACATTACCCGAAGCGTCGTCCACTAGATTCATTTTTTTCCTAAATAAACCTTTCGTTAACAACACAAGTCGCGGTCCTCCGTAATAGAATGTAAATAAACAAACTGTCGCGATTAAGCTACATCTACGAATTTAAACCCCACCCACCTACTATTAATATTATAAAAAGTAGTAGTATTAAAGAAGCGAACCTTCTCCTAACCCCTAACCCCAATTCCGTGACCCAGAATTCTCCAGCCGGACAGTCGTCCCAATAAGCTTGAAGAATGGACAACAAAATTATGATAACATTCATTTATAAGAAGATTTCTGCTATTTTACTTCCATAAATAAAAGAGTACCCACACTTACCTACCCGCCGGCCATTGACCGTTTTTAGAGATAGTTTATTACTTGAAAAAATTTGAAAATAAGGTTAGGTACGGTTGCACTCAGGGGCGTCATTTCAGCAAATCTATGGGGGAAAAACGAAAAAACATTTAGAAAACCTTGGGCAAAGTTTTGTAAAGACCCAAATAATACAAATATTTCTTCTACTAAATCCGTCCTTAACTTTTTCTCTAAAAATGGTTGATGACCGGGGAGGGGGTTAAAAGTTTTGTGCTATTTTATGCAGTTTTCACTCCAAAAAAGCCGATGACCGGAGGGGGAGGGTGTCTGAGGTACTTTTCAAAAAATAAAGACCTATGAAATTCTTCTTTTTTTTCTTTAAAATACAACTAACTTACCTACTAACCTTATGTCAATCATACATTAGTTGCGTGTCAATCAAATCGATGTCCATATTTAAATTATTTTTGAAGGACAACAATTTTTAAAAAACTTATTTTATAGTTTTAATAAGAAAAAATCTATTTTCTGTAACATTATTAAATTCAGAAAACACCTCCTTGCCTCCTTGGTTAGCAAGGGAAAACAATAAAACAAACTAAAAGTAAAATTTTACAATTAAAAAAACATTATGATTTTAGGGTTTAGTTGCAGAATAACTATAATTGCATAATTAAAAAAAACTTTATAAATCTAATTTAGTCACTAATCATCTGCTTAATTAGAGTCTTTGTTGCCATTTAACTAATCAATTGATGTTGTTCTGTTGTGATCGCTACTTTTCTTCCCTTTCATTGTAAAAATATTGATCACAACTCTGGTGAGTATCCTAATCATATTTTTTTCAGTTTAGTTTTAAACTATTTTTTAAGTTTGCAAATAAGTATAAATGGCAATGATATACATCGGGACTTGGCAGTAAATAGTAAAATTTAAAATGTATTATATATCATATATTGACATATATTTATATATGTATGTATGTCATGTTTATTAGGTGTTTTGAGGGGCGTTGCTAAGCCGATGTGGCCATCGCATCGTCGCTCGTTTACAATTCTAGTTAGAGGATTATTTTGAGTAATTACTAATTACTAAAAACAAAGATAGAATTTTCATGAACAGTCTGAAAAAATTGTATATTTCTGAATATTTCAAAGTTAAAAAAAAACTAAACTTATGTAGCTTTAGAAAATTAATTTTTCTTGTTTGAAACAACAGGGATTGTCTAGTAATAGTTTAACATTGTATTCTCAGTAAATTATTTTGGATGTCCCTGTTGTATAAGTTAAATCAGGTAAAAATCTGAAAATAATTTTTGTATCATGTATTAGGAAGATAATCAGTTAAATATATATATATATATATATATATTCGTTATTTGTTTCTTTTTTCATGAAATATATATTATTTGTAATTTATTGTTGATTTTTATGATTACTTTACATTCATTTGGCTTATTTTTTTTTAGTAGAGATAAAAACACAACAGATTTGTGTTTTTTAGTTTTAGATTGTTTTGTTTACTTATCGGTTGAGCTTGCAATATCATGAAAGTGACTCCTGGAATTCTCCATTTGCAGTTCATCTAACCCTTTTTTTCTGTGAACGTAAAGATTTTTTTCATTCCGACTTTTCGGCAATATTTTTCAGGTTTCAAAAGTAAATATTTTAGTAGAGATTTAGTTGCTTTAATAATTATATTGCAAATTAAGTTGATAATTTGTTTTCTAGCAATTTTTTTCCTTATTAAACAGATGTAGAGCAAAAAAGAAGAAAGAAAAATCTTCCAGGACAGATTCATTTCCGACCCTAGAGCTCGGCTAGTCGATGATCTCTTGACCTCCTCCATGGAAGGGTTAAAGGTCACGACCCAAGGGAGAGGCAGCTTCGACTTTGATGAAGCACCATCGCTGCAGCCATCATCATCATCGTCGACTTTGAAAACAGCAGATAAATTACAGTTAGCAATGCCAGCATCATCATCATCGTCGTCGTCATCATCACTGGTGGTGATGAAAGGTTTTAATCCGTGCAATGGAGTGTCGCTAACGATCCCCGTCGTGGCTCGTAACGAAAGAGGTGATGATAACGATCTAGTCTCTCGATCAAGGTCGGAACAACTCTCAATGTCGCTCAAGTCGTCACCGAAGGAAGAAAAGCCGCTTCCGCCTTCGGAATCTTTCGAGGCCGATTTGTCGTCGTCCGCGGCCGCAGGATTTCGGTCGCCGTCGGATACAGCATCAGGTTCATCGCCGACAAAATTTCATTCCACAGGACAGTGTGATATTTCGGATCATGCAACGCCACCATCTACGTCACTGTCGTCTGCATCATCGAAACCATTCCGCGCGCTCGAAGTGGCAGCTACGAGTTCAGCTACAAGTTTGGCTACGTGTTCAGCTCCAAATTCAGCTACGAGTTCAGCTACACGTGCAGAAATTCCGCCTGCATCTGACGACATTCTAACTACCGCATTTCCTGCAGCTTTGACCTCCTTCTCCGCTACGTCTTCTACAGTCATAACCGCATCTTCTAATAAGATTTCCATCGCGACCAATGAAAATACTCTTTCCAGAACCGACGATCCGACTGGACCGACACTCCGGCCCGACCGCGAAGTCGGAGCAGTACGCCCATCTGTTGATATTTCAAATTCGATATTGAACCCGACAGGTAGTCGCTTGGAAGAAGGTGGCGTCGATCGGTCGAGTACTCCGGACGATCAAAATTTTTCTCTCGGAAGAAAAGATTCCACGTCGTGCATGGACTCCGAATCGAGAAACCCAAAAACAAATCAAAACCGACCCGACGATGAAGAAGAAGATGAAACGTTATCTCTTCCAATGAAAGAAGGAAACGATGACTACTCCTCGGAGTTCAAGGACAGTACAGACAGCAACGAGAATACTCAACGAAGCTCTACCGTGGACGACAAATCATCCATACTCTCCACCTCATCTTCAGAGTTTTTCCCCGCGGATTTTCCATCCTTCGATCCGCTAATGACCTTGAGGTTGGGTCAGTTTTCGTACTCTCCTTTTTCCGACATCTTTCCACTTTCTTATTCGTCTTCGATGGCTCGGCCGGCTGCTGCCGGTGCTCAAGAAAACGGCCGCACGGGCTCCAGTTCCGTCGAAACTGTCACTCGCTGTGATTCCAGAAAGTCATCGCAAGGTGGAGGATTCTTGGCGAAGTTTGTTTGCATTATTTGTATTATTTTTTTTTGGTGCATTTGATAAATCGGTATCGTTCCCGTTAGGAGATAATCTAATTCTGCCTGTTCCAGTTTTGCTGTTCGCTGCATGCAAATGAAGTATGCTGTCAGACAGGCACTTGACTTTTAACCTTTAGCTGCATAAATGTTATCGCTTAGCAGGTTCGTGACTAATTCGACTGAATCTACTTTTCATCCGCGGCGAAGAAAAAAATTAATTTAAATTCCAAATTAAACAAACCCCGACGGTGTTTAACGAAGAGGTTTTTTTCCATCGTAAATGAACTTTCCCGAAATCAGATACATTTGAAACGTGATTGGATCGGGACGATGCTACTTCCTCTACCTACCTGCGTGCACCTGTGTCGTTGAAATGCGTCTCAATCCATGATGGAATGATCTGTTTCGATAAAATTACTATTCGATGCAAAAAGCTGCTAAAAGTCCAATTAACTTTTCCACCCGCACGCTCATGCTCGTTGATGGAAGCTTAAAATAAATCTTGATGGCAAAAATTATTAGAAAAATAAATAATTTATAAATAAATATACGTATAATTTCAATTAAGGCTCAAAGAAGCGCTGCCGGTCGGACTGACCCCTGGTAGGAGGGGGAGGCATGCCCACATCGAGAGGTCAACCACAGCGCTCATTCTACAGCAGAGGCAGCCGTGAGTAATTTTTGGAACGAACCTGTGAATGCTTTGATGGATATAAGAAAAGTTATGTGAATGGATGTAGGCTGGTTAATGAGTTTTTAGATGAGTGAATCATTGTGTGTGCAAGTGTCTATAGAGATGAATGTATCAGTATATGTGTGTGTGTGCAAGTGTTAATACAGTAATGCGTGTGTGTGCAGATGTCTGTGGATGAATGCACCAATGCGTGTGTGTGCAAGTGTCTGTAGAAATTAATGCAGTGATGCATGTGTGTGTAAATGTCTGTGGATGAATGCAGTAATGTATATGTGTGCAAGTGTCTGTAGAGATTAATGCAGTGATGCGTGTCTGTGCTAGTGTCTGTGGATGAATGCATTAACGCGCTCATGTGCAAGTGTCTGTGGATGAATGCATTGTGCACACAGATGTATTATCCACACGTGTTTCTGTGCGTGTTGTACGTGTTTGTGAATAGACTGAAAGAACACGGAAGAATGCGTCACTTAGCGAATGAACGAATGAAACTAACGTAATCCGGTTTTTGCTATTATTAGCGCGATTGCTATCGTTAATAATGAGAGCAGTTTTTACAACGACGTCGTTTGTTAATTAACGTTCCAAATGAACGCAGGGGCCTGCCGAGCAAGGATCCAGAAGAGGAAGCCAGGCACAGGACGATGTACGAGAGCATGGTCGAAGAAGTCAAGAGGAAAGGTGAGCGATTAATTAATTAATTAATTAATTAATTAAATGGATGAATTGAAAGAATTGGATTTGACTGAGGAACAGGTGAATGAATTAAATAATTTTATTGAAGAATGAGGATTCATTTTGTTGTGTTCTGTTAAAAGGATGGTGATGATGATGATGATAATTGATTATTATTATGAATATTGTTTTTATTATTATGGTTTTAATGATATTTTTGTTGTTGTTTAAACAGAAAAAAAAGACGCAAAGAAGATTGAAGAGCGGATGAAGACCCGATTGAAAATGGAAGACCTCACTTCGAGTGCTCTCAAAATCTGGAAGAAGGAGCTTCTGCCTTGCTGGGAAGACGTGTAAGCAGTCATGATTATGATTGCGATAGTAATGGTGGTGATGATGATGATGATGATGACTCATGTTGATTATGATGCTATCGATGGTGGTGGTGGTGGTGGTAATGATGATGACAGTCATTATAAAAATACTGTGAAAACATGTATGGTGATGATGATGATGATGTGATTCTCTACTTTTTGTATTTTCTACTTTTTAAAAATTATATTTCTCGCCCAGAAAGAGCAACTACCAGACGAGGCAGCTGTGGTGGCACGGCATCCCCCCCAGCATCAGGGGCACTGTCTGGAAGCTCGTCATCGGCAATGAACTCAACATAACCAGAGGTGAGTAGGTGACAAGCGAAGGTGTCACATAATCGTCGTCGTGTGTTTCAGCTGTGTCACTGTGAAGTTAGGTTACGATGGTTTCTGAATTAATGTGAAGATAAAAATGAATGTATTATTTCAGGATGATTGAGCAAATATGTGCTTATAAAAAAACAAAAATATATGGTTATATTAATGGGGATGATGACGATGATGATAAATTACGATGATGATGATGGAATTCTGTTTTATTTTTATTATTTTTTCACTATGTGACACAGAACTTTACGAAATCTGTCTCTCGAGATTTCAAGAGCTCCTCAAATCATCATCATCGCCACCGTCATCATCATCTACTTTTCCATCATCATCGACCGTTGCGGCTCCGGCCGTAGTGGCTGTAGCGGACGCAACCTCGTCGTCTCGTGCAAACGCCGGCCGGCCATTGGTCGACGGTCCTCTTTCTGCGTCCAATTGCAACGAGGTTCCTGAAAAGTTAACCAATGGAGTTGGAGGTAGGTTGTTCAGTAATTAATTAATTAAGCAAATTAATTATGGTAATGAATTCTGTAATGAATTAAATAAGCAAATAAATTATGTTAATTATCAATATTTTTATTATCATTTTCTTATCATAATCAATCAAGCGAATAAATTAAAACAATGTTTTTATTTTAACATTCGTTTCGTGATCCGTCCTTTTTATTGTTTCACATCACTCACGTTCTCTCGTTCATATGACGGAAACAAAAAAGAGTGTCCAGTGAGCAGGGAATCCAGCGTGGAGTTGATTCGACTGGATGTATCCAGGACGTTTCCAAGTCTGTGCATTTTCCAGAAGGTAGTAGAAATGATGATTGCATCAGTGATGTTTTGTATGTAGATTTGTTATCGTGGTGGTACTAATGGACGTAGATTTGTTATGGTGGTGGTGGTACTAATGGACATAGATTTTTTATGGTGGTGGTACTAAGGGTTTGTTTTGAACGTAGATGTGTTATGGTGGTACTAATGGTTTGTGGTATTGTTTATGGTGGTACTAATTACTGGTGGCATTGTTATGATTGTGAAGATCTTTCTAGCAACAACAACAACAAAATGTTTTCTAACAAGATAAAAAATAACTATTTTACGTTACTTGTTCCAATATCAGGAGGGACCATATCACGAACATCTGCAAGGTCTCCTGGGATCTTACGTCTGCTACAGGCCTGACGTCGGATACGTCAGTTTCATAAATTATTATAATTTATGCTAATGATTTCTGGGATAACATACGCTAAGAGTTTTTTTAATTATAGTTTTAATATCCTAATTTATTAAGCAAATAAATTAAAATAATGTTTTTATTTTCATTTCATAATTAGAATTGATTCATTTACTTAATTTATGCTAATGATTTTAGGGATAACCTACCTATGCTAAAGCTTTTTAGCAGCGTGAATACTTTTATAATCGGTGGTTGTTTTAAATTTCTCCCATTCAGGTTCAAGGAATGTCCTTCGTTGCCGCCATACTTCTATTGAACATGGACGTCCAAGAAGCTTTCGTCTGTTTTGCCAACCTCCTTAACCGACCCGTTTTCATAGCTTTCTTCCGATTGGACGCCGACTTGGTCCGACATAATTTTTCTATCCACTAATTAGCATTTTATTGAATGATTGAATCAAGATTAAATTAAATTTAATGGACTGATCAAATAATTAATCATTTTTATAATTGACAGATGAAAGCCTACTTTGACACCTACAACTTCTTCTTCAAAGCCAACCTGCCCAAGCTCTACAGGCACTTCGGCAACCAGAAGCTCACAGCTGATCTCTACATAATCGACTGGTCGGTTGATAGATGTCAATCAGTGAAAAATGGTGATGGTGGTGGTGAAGGTGGTGGTAGTAGTGGTAAAGATAATGGTGGTGGTGGTGGTGGTAGTGATAAAGATTTAGCTAAAATAAGATTAGCAGCACTTTTCGGCTAAATTAAAATTTGATGTTTTAATTCGATATTTTTTTCTTATGTATTGTATTTTATATTTTATCTTCCAGGGTTTTCTCTCTGTATTCAAAGTGCTTCAATCTGGACATCGTTTCGAGGATATGGGACGTCTTCTTCAGAGACGGGGAACAATTCCTCTTCAGGACTGCTTTGGGTCGGAGAGCTGGTTTTTGATTTAACGAATAAAAAATTATTTAAACATTCTAATTAATTAATTAATTTATTTATTTATTTCATGTCTTGTCAGTACTGTTTTTCGTAGTTGGAGTCGGTTTTGGTTTAACGAATAAAAAGTCATTTACACATTTAATTAATTAATTAATTTATTTATTTATTAGTTTCATGTTTTGTCCATTCTGCTGTTTATAGTTTTTTTTTCCATTTATTTGTTGATTCCCTCTTTCCTTATTATAATACTTATATACTTATTTTATAAACACGTGTTTTTTTTCCAGGCATCCTGAAGCTCTTCCAGCCGATCCTGGTAAACATGGATTTCATCCAGATGGCCCAGTTTCTCGTACGACCGCCCGAATCGCAAGTGGACCAAGCGGATCTTTTCCAGTCCATCGAAGGTATCGACATGGAAAGCAAGGGACTCAACTTCAAGCAAGCCCTTGATCATTTCAAACTCAACCTTACCACCACCACGACCACGGTTCCTGGAGAATCCTGTTGAGACCGGTCAACCAGTCATGTATCCTCTCCCAACTCTCAACAATTACTTCCTAGAAACCCTGAAATGTATTATAATATGTGTCCATCTTCTTCTTGGTCTGTGATGCGATCAAATGTCAAACACATGCGATCAAATGTCAAACACATGCGATCAAACGTCAAACGAATGCGATCAAACGTCAAACGAATGCGATCAAATGTCAAACGAATGCGATCAAATGTCAAACGAATGCGATCAAATGGTTGCGACTGGAGTTGACCTCGCTGGGTTCGAGACGAAGACTGACAAGCAACAAAGGATGATTTCTAACCAATCACATATGCATTCGAAAACCTTTCCGTTGAAATTTTAGCGATCGACTCCATCCGGAGTCTATTCCATTTACGATGGTTTTGTTTTTTCTTTTTTTTGTTTCTTGTCTGATTCGCATGGAAATCGTGTATCGCCATTTTTAAAAAATTATTATGTCAATTAATTCAGGTGTAAAAAAATCAGATATTTTTATTTCTTTGTCTATTCGACGTTAGGTTATCTCAGTCTTTGGATGGAAGATGATCGATATTTTTATATCATTAATTATCGCCCGGGAAAACGAATCAGCCATGTTTTCCCGTTCTCGCCAGTTGTTATTTTCACGTGTGCGATAAGATTAATACATGTTATCGATGAACGGAGGCATGTAATTTGGCGGGATCTATGCATTGGCCTCTCTCTTTCTCTCTCCCTCTTTTTTTATATCTCTCTCTCTCTGCTCAGTTATTCAAATCTATCTTCTAATGTCCTTTTTCTTTTTTTGTGTAAAGCTAACAGATGAGACGTTTACTTTACTGCTCTCTGGTTCTGACTCTTTTCCTCATGTAACATACATCCATCTATTCCTCCTCCTCTACTTACTATCCATCCATCCATCCATCAGTTTTCTCATTCTGCGGTTTATGATTTGTGAAGCATATCAAAGTAGATCTTCTTCTTCTTCTTCTTAATTAATTTTTTCATTATTGCATGTACATACATACAATCTCTTGTGATTCGTGTACAAAACACTTTTAACGGCTACATTATTATTGTTGATTAATTAATCAATCAATTAATTAAAAAGCGTTTATTATTATCGCCAATTGTTTTTAATTAATTAATTAAACAAAAAAAGCATTTATTATATCAACAATTAACATCCTGCAAGCATGTTGTAGTAGATTTTGTTTCTTTTTTTTGGTTTGTTGTACTTTTTTTTTCTTTAATCATTTCAGAATAATTGTTACAAACATTCTAGAAGGATCATATTCTTCTTTCTCCTAAATTTTTTTTTTTTTTAATTATTTCTCGTTTAAGCTCATAAAAGGGCGTTTCAGACCGCAATTCACTCTCCGTCCTTCCTTCCTTCCTCTCCGTTGTCCGGTCCAATTTTTTATCCATCTCTCGTTCGTGTCGGTTTGAGAGAGAAATTTTTAAAAAAGAAAAATAAATGTCATCAAAATTTTCTTCTATGTTATAGCATGGTAAATTTGCGAGTTTTAAGTTTTTAGTTGTATTATGACTTTAAAGTGTTTGTTCAAATAAATAGTTTTTGCATGTATGTATTGTATAAGTAAGCTAGTGGAGCTAGAACTAAATTTTTTTCTAGGTTGCCCAGGGTTTATGAGGTTTCCTTATTGTTTCCCTTCTTTCTCAATTTTTTCCTATTTCTTTCTCTCTTTTTCTTTTACTCTCTTTCCCCTTTCCTCTCCCCCTGTTTTCTTTTCTGTTTTCCCTTCCCTTTATTAATTTTTGAAGGTATGGATGGTGGCTATTGGCCTGCCCAACCCGGGTGGCTATGCAACTGGATAAACGTAAAATAAATGAGAGAAAGAGAGAGAGAGAGAGAAGTTTGGGGAACAGCCATCATGATTTTAATAGCTCTTATTTTATTAAGTTGTTTTTGCCTCTTTCTCAACTTTCTTGCAATAGAAGATGTTTTTGCCAGAGCCTGTTTGTTCATTTAAAGAATTCAAGTTTTTCTCTTATTTATTTATTTATTATTTGTTGGCGTAGTTTTTTTTTATATAGAAAAAGTGTCTGTATTCTAGAATTGACAAGGCGAACACTCATTAATGTTGCAGAGTAACTTTCAAAACCACAGACAATAAACTTTTCATAACAGCACAATATGCTGCTATAGGTAGGGAAGGATGGGGTTTGTTGTCTTAAATTTTACTTTAACGGTGGTACACAGGTCAAGTTACAAGTTATCACTAAATATGTGCATAAGTTTGATTACTCTAGAATAATTATCAAAGCATAAACAATATTAATAATGCTGTTTATTTGCATAAAAAATTAACACCTCCATCCTCGTCCCGAGGGTCAGCATGGAATTGACCCAAACGCGTTTTGCGAGGATAAGGAGGGCGCAGTTGCCACCCCCTGCTTATCCTCGTAATTATCTATGTTTTAATAAGAAAAAAAAACAATTATATAGATGTCTACATGTATAAATTCAAAAAATGTCGTTTAAAAAAAAATTATGATTGATAAAACAGGCTCAGGGGGGCCAAAAAACCTTTCCAGGCCAAAAGTGCCTATGTACGACCATCAGAAATAATTCCGTAATAAAATTCAAATTTAGTTTACCTAACAACGTTTAAAGGCTTTAAGCAACTTTTAGTCAGTTTTAGCAAATCTATTTTACGTTTTATGGACTAAAAGAAGTTAGGAAAGAATGGGCAATCCCCCAAATGGGGGACCGGGGTAACCATAGATATCTATATATCTATGGGGGTAACAGCCTGTCCTATATACGTACAAAACAAGATCTTTAATTTGCATAAAGCAATTAACTAAACCATATACTGAGAAAAATTTACTGTGAAAGTAAAAATCAATTCGTTAAAAAAATCAAAACATATTGCCAGTCAGTGCGACGTCGCCATGTTGTTTTAATTATTTATAGTTGCTATCCCACCTCCTAATGGGCGAGTGTTAGCTGGTATCCGCAATCTACTCTTAGTGTTTTAACAAATTCCTGCACTACGCTAAATGCACAGTTTTAAGTCGGATTTCATCAGCTGATTTGACGAAATTGGATTAAATACTATGGATTCCTCAGGTGTCTTAGAATACTATTATCATTAAAAACTTAGCAGTGTTTTCGAACCGTATTTTCATCTGCAGAAATGCAGTACAGGATACGGGTTCATTTAGTCTACAATAGACCGCGGTTTTTTTTTTTAGAAAGCTCTGAGCAAAACACGTACTTTTTTCTGTTTTATGTTTCTTGATTTCAGACTAATTTCTTGGATTTAATAAATAGGTTTATTTCAATTTTAGGAACGGGCGATATTCAGTGGTGTTTCAGTCAGGTAAAAGGTTCTGCAGATGATTTTGCTACTGAAGGTTAGCAGAAAAGAATTGATTTTTACTTTAAATTTCTTAGCTATAAATAAAGCAGAACGCTTGTACTTTTTGTCAATATATAATTTTTAATGTTTGAATTGAAAAAGAAACATACAATATTGTTTCCACAGATCTTTCTCAATTACTGTTATAATATATTTAAAAAAAAAATTTCTTTCCTAAATCAATCTCGACTCGCTAAATAATGATTTTTCTCGATAATAATTTCTCTTTCCTTATCCAGCCGACATAATCTCCTGCGTTGAGTTCAATTCGGACGGAAATCTCCTCGCCACCGGAGACAAGGGCGGAAGAGTGGTTATTTTCCAACGAGATCCAACGGTTCGTCGTATTTGATAATGATCTTTCAAGATTTATCATTTACAAAAAAAAACATATCTATATTGTAAAAGTTAAAAAAGTATTCTTGAAGATTATTCAACATCTTAATCATATCAACATTATATACGGTCGAATCCACTTATCCCGACCTTGATTAACTCGCCAATGCTTTTGTGTCGACTCTTTTGAAATGGAACGGCCAAATTCGCATTTATGTATTTTTTCCGCATCGGTGTTCGTATTTGGACCTCAACATTTTTTTTGCAAACCTCTAGACAGTCGACATGACCAGGTTCAACTTTAGTTCCTCATATATCCTAACATTACCGTTTCTAAGAATATTCACTATCCTTATTACCATAGTGTCATATATTGTTAGAGAACTTCCAACTATTTTTTTTTACGTATTACATTTGTTACCTTTACAGACGAAAACGTCAGACGGATTGAAGAACGTCGAGTACAACGTCTACAGTACGTTCCAGAGCCACGAACCGGAATTCGACTACCTCAAGAGTCTCGACATCGAGGAAAAGATCAACAAGATCCGCTGGTTGAGGCGATGCAATGCCGCTAACTTCCTGCTCTCCACCAATGGTGAGTAAGATCGATGCCCCCCCCGCCCGAACGGTCCGGGAGATATTTCTAAATATTTTTCCATTCGCCATTTCTATCGTTACAGACAAGACCATCAAACTCTGGAAAGTCTCGGAAAAGAGCAAGCGGCTCGGCGGATTCGCCAAGTCCGAACTGCTCCAGCTGGACACTCCGGAGCGGCTCACGATACCGGAGTTCGAACCCACCCAAACCATGGTGGAAGCGAGCCCTAGAAGGGTGTTTGCTAACGCCCACACTTACCACATCAATTCCATCTCGACCAACAGCGACCTCGCCACCTTCCTCTCGGCAGACGACCTCAGGATCAATCTCTGGCACATCGAGATAACGGATCAGAGTTTCAGTGAGTTGTCGAATTCAGACGGACGGACGGATGAATGAATGAGTATATGTGTGCGTGTGTGTGTGCGCGTGCGTGCGGGGAGTATGTATTCATTGTAATAATTGGAAGCTGAGAGTTTTTTGATTGATGTCGACTTGGCTAGGCTGGGTCGATCAATCCAATAAGATTTGTATAGCGCTATTTCCGTGGCGTGCAATAGCACACCGGTAGAACCGTAACGTTTTTAGTCCACGACAGACAGCAGTGACTGAAGTAGAGTGTGTAGGAAATGGAGGAAGAGAGTTCCAGGGAAAGGGACCAGAATAGGAGAAAGAGCATTTAGCAAAGGAATGCCAACAGTAAAGATGCAAAAGTGACTAAAAGAGGAAGATATAAGACCAGATCGATGAAATTAGATGAAAATTTTGTGACCATGTGATTGATATAGATTATGGGATGCTTGGTGTCTCTTACAATAAAACTCTGACTATGACCCACATTTTTGTTCTTCTTTTCAGACATTGTTGACATAAAACCTGCCAACATGGAGGAGCTGACGGAAGTCATCACCGCCGCGGAGTTCCACCCGTACGACTGCGCGACGTTCGCCTACAGCAGCAGCAAAGGTTGCGTCAGACTGTGTGACATGAGGTCGCAAGCTCTCTGTGACAAGCACTCCAAATGTAAGTCGTCGTTAGCGTTTTTCTGTTGTTTGAGCTCGATAATTTTCGGTGATTTGTCGAGGTAGATGGGAAAAGATTTCAGTTCAGTTGTACCATTGGTGGGAAATAATTTTGTGTTAGATATATAAATAAACACAATAAAATAAATGTTTTTCTTATAATCTGTTTTTATTTCTAATTGATTATTTGTCAGTCTTTGAAGAGCCGGAAGATCCCACCAATAGGAGTTTCTTTTCTGAGATCATTTCGAGCATTTCAGACGTAAAGTTCAGCAGATCCGGTCGGTACATGCTCACCAGGGACTATCTGTCACTCAAGGTTAGAGGGCAGGGTAGCATTTTATTGGTTATAAAGAAGCGTACTACTAGTTTTGGTTGGGGTAGAGGACTTAGCATTAGAACCCTGCATGGGCCGATCTTTCGCAGCCCGAGCCGTTGGAACTTGGGTTCCTCAACCGGTTGGAATCTGGTGGGTCCCCAGCCCGTTTCATAAGCACAAAGTAAAATGTCCGTGTAAAAACTCGGCTGTTTATTTATTTCTTTTAAAATTAAAGGTTTTTTTGTGATGTTACCGTTGATTAATTGACCTGATGTCATCGTTTATTCATTTGTCCAGGTGTGGGATCTGAACATGGAGTCGGGACCCGTCGAAACCTACCCCGTTCACGACTACCTGCGGAGTAAACTGTGCGCCCTGTACGAGAACGACTGCATATTCGACAAATTCGAATGCTCCTGGAGCTCCAACGATAGGTGAGCTGTCAACCAAAAAATGTTAACAGAACGGGTAAGCTGTAAAGCTATACCGACGACTAGTAAGCTATCAAAAAGTTAACAGTGTGGGTAAGCTATAAAGCTATAACGTTGTAGATAGGTAAGCTATAAAAGAAGTTAAAGGACTAGTTATGATTTCAGGAAATCAAACTTTTACATATCGAACGGAGATGGATTTTTAGTGATTTGAGTCAGTTTGAAAAGTTATTCATGTCTATAGAGAAAGAGCTGTGTTTTAATAACAAAATATGTGTTCACAATTTTTTACGTTGAAGTTACTTCATCGCTGTTAGAGCACCTTTGAATTTATTGTGACAACAAGGTACTGTTGTACGAGTTCGTTCGACTGATTGGTTGGTCATCGCGCTGTTTCTCGTTTCAGACATGTCACCACCGGTTCGTACAACAGTTTCTACAAGATCTTCGACCGCGAAACCCGCCGCGACGCCATACTCGAGGCCACCAGGGACGCTCTCAAGCCGAGGCAGACGCTGAGGCACAGGCGGGTCTGCCAGGGCGGCAAGAGGAAGAAGGACGAAGTCAGCGTCGACTGTCTGGACTTCAACAAGAAGATCCTGCACGTCGCCTGGCATCCCGGAGACGATGTCGTAGCCCTGGCGGCGTCTAACAACCTGTTCCTTTTCCAGGGCAAAGAATAGTAGTAGTAGTAATGGGGGTAGTTGTGACCTTAGTGGGTTTTTACCACCCAGGGCTTGAGGGAGGCAGGGTTGATGAACTGTTTCGGGGGAAAATAGGTTTGGTTTTCTTAGTCGTTTGGTCTTGGGCTTGGACAAACTGTTTTCAGAGGAGGGGGTCAGTTAACTGGAAGTCTTAGGCATAAGTGTTTATTGTCTTTACTGATATGATATCTTATTGGAGGAAAGCATCGTCCTATCAGATCCAAATCCACCGATTTCAAAAGAGTGGTGGAACGGATGGGTGGATAAAAACGTGAATGGATGAGATGTTTCAAATTGTTTTGCAACATTCGATTGTTTTTGGATGAACCTAAAAAGCTTTTTTTGATCTTCTATTGACTCTGATACACATATAGGCATCTCTATTTATGTGTATATCTTTGTTAAGCATGCTTTGTTTATCGTTGGTCGCAAAATAAACTTTCCAGTCGCGAACCAATCCGTAACGAAAATGATGTCAAAGTTCGTTTTTTATTTATATATATATATATATACAAAAAGTTTTTGTGGATTTTTTTTTACTGAGTATAAAAACATTAGAAATTATATATTTTCGTCTACTTTCGTTTTTCCTCTCTTTCAAAAGCTTGAAACGTTTAAAGGAGCGTGTGTATATTGTGTGTGTGTGTCGTTTTGCATGCGTGCGTGTCGGTCCGGGCCAGCCCGCCGAAATGGTCGTTTAGGGTCCGTTCGAATTGTTTACAATTTCAATCACTTGCAGGTGGTTAAAAGTGAACTGAGATATTTAAAAATTTATATTTAATCTATCATTATGATTTCTATGTTTGAAGAATCATTTTTTTAACGCATTCGAATTTGCTCGTCTCCGTTCTCTGTTTATCATGTTTGAGGAATTATTTGTATATAGCTTTTTTTTGTTTAAATCTTATAAAAATCAATTTTTTAAATGTTTATTAGAATAATCGCACCTTGACTCCTCCTTCTTTTTCTTATTGCCATCGCTAAGACGTTCACTAGACGTCTTTGGTCGCGTTTCAAGCATCTAAGTCACTCTTGAGAAAAACTATTGTAGGCATAATGTCTTTGTGGTTTTGTCTGTCTTGAATGAAATTTTGAATCCGTATTCTTTTCTTTCCGATGAAAACTGAATTACGCTTAAAGTAATTAATGTTCATTATTTTAGCATTTACTTTTTTATTAATATTATTTTAAAAATATTAGTTATTTAAAATTGATTCTGGCTTTAGTGTTTTGTTTTTTATTACATGCATTTCACTATAGCTCTATAGGATTTGAGTGTGCTCAACAGACAGACCGGTCTGTTTAGTGTAGCCGACGTATTGGTCCATTTACTGTACGAAGGGGTGTTGAGTGTATGTAGCTTACGGGTCAGTCCATTTACTGTACATAAGGGATGTCGCATATTATGGTCACTGGCCCCATCGATGTAATTATTTTTGACAGCTTGTGTTATTATATTAAAATATATGAATATTTGCTGGTTCATAAATATTCATGAGTATAAGATTAACTATTATTATAATAAAAAAATTTCACTTCTGTTATTTTGTTTTAACTTTTTATTGTATGATGATTCGCTGATGCTAGTATCAGCAGTTATGGATTGTATTAACTATTATTATAATAAAAAAATTTCACTTTTGTTATTTTGTTTTAACTTTTTATTGTATGATGATTCGCTGATGCTAGTATCAGCAGTTATGGCGGTTACTACCACAGCAGCTAGTAGTGCTGTCGTGGTAACTGCTTCCGTTTTGTTGTAATAAGTGGTTAAAGCAGGTTAATGGGACTTTAAAGTTATCCGCATGTTTAAAATCTGCGAATATTTTACTACTATTATTATTATTAATTATGTTTTCATTGATGCAACGTTTTAAATATTTTTTTTAACGGTCGTGGCGGATTGCTGGTTCGGAGATAATCGATCGGCTGGTGTTAAATTCTCTCTTAAATATTTCCAGTGGTTTTAGGTCTTTTCAAATTTCTCCGGATTGGGTAGTTGTCCTCTGCTGGTTGTCTGGGTATCTATCTACTGGCCGGGCTGACCGTCACGATTACTACACTTATGTTGTGTTTACGTTGCACTGAAGTTTGTGCGTACTTGTTTTGTGGATGTTCCTTTGTACTCGTGGATTTGCGTACGTGCGTCTTTCTCATTCCACGTGTTTGATGTTTTTTAACGTGCGAGCGTGTTTGCATCATCGAGAATGAAGCGTATCCTTCTTTTAGAGTTTTTTTTAAAATAAATAAATAAATATATTATTTACGAATGGTAATCAGATTTTTTTAAATTTTAATTGCTCTGCGTGTGCATCGCATGGTAATTTACTTTTATCCTATTCTTTTTTTTTATATGCAAAAAATCTGACTAACCGTGTTCAAATGGGTTTTTCGCAGCATTCGGGATTTCCCGCATCGTTACCCTGATGCGTTTCTTAGTGACTACTGAAGATATTTTATAATCATCTCCACCATCCTCAAAATATAATTTCTCGTATCATTATCGTCGTTAGTATTTTTCATTTTCTTCAGTTTTCATGCCAACCATTAATAAGAGTATATAAATACATATGTATAACATCATCTTGTACTCAATGCGAACTGTTGTAACTATGATGATGATGATAATGATGATGAATATGTATTTTGGTTATCCACCCATTGGTCGATTATTGTTTGTATGCTGTTATCTTTTTTTTATGTCTGTCAACCAGTTCTGCGAATCTTGCGGCGTTCTGCAGTCGTATCTGGAATGAAATTTGCTTTGATAAAAGAATGATCATAAAACAGGTGGTTGTAGAAAGAGTTTTTTTTGTTCCGATTCGGCAAGGTAACATGCGAAGAAGATTTACAGTTAGTGTGTGCTGTAGGCTCTAATTTGTCAGAAACACAAAACACTTAAATTCAATAAATTAATCACAGTTAATTATATAGCGCTATTTCAGTTGGGCTTGTAGGTTCATGGTGATAAAGCCCTAGCGTTTTCTATAAGCTTGGTTTTTCTTGGGGCCAATTTTGGGCCGCAGAAGTAATTTTTATAGGCTGTTTTAGGTGGCCCAAAATTGGCCCGCAGAAGAATTAATCTTTCTATAAATAATATTTGGGTATATTTGTTTTAAATGTTTTAAACTCGACTATTTTTTATTTATTTGAAAGACAGCAGGAAGCAAAAATTAAACCACTAACACTATTGTGTTATTAAGTGGTAAAGTCTTTCTTTTCATAATGTAGGAGTACCAAAGAAAAGCTGTTACCGGTAGTAACTCAGTAACGGTTAATGTTTTTGCTACAATTAGATTAATTCTATCCTATTTGGTGTCAATATTAGTAATATCCGATATTCTATCAGAAAGTCTTAAGTTCGCATTATGCTATTTGGGTGTCACTGCAATCGTTACAAATTAATTTTTGTTAATTTTTACTAGTTATTAGTCATGCAATATTTTTATTTATTATATTTTTTATTTATCAAAAGATTTTTTTATTATAAAAAAAATATTGATATCGTTGATATTTTTATCTTTGGGCTGTTTACAAACATATTACCGTTTATTTACGGGACGAAGAAATTGACGTCTGGGCTACTTCTTTGTTAAGAAAATTTATAAATTTTAGCATAACATTTATTTTTAAGTTGCGTTCAAATGGGTTGTGACGGAGGTACCATTCCTAAGAGAGATGAACTCGTTCGAAAGAAACAGAAGGAAGAAAAAGTAAGAAAAAAAAAAAATCAAAATTATTTGTTTGTTGGTCGCTTATATATAAACACAGAAGGAAGAAAAAGTAAGAAATAACAAAAAATCAAAATTATTTGCATGTTGGTCACTTATATATGAAATTACTGATTACTGAGTGATCAGTACGAGCCCAACTTCAAACTGCCATAGAAATTCAGTGTTTTGTGTTTCTGACAAATTAAAAGCCTTATATAATAACCCATAAGCCTTATATATAAAATTACTGTTTCATCAACGTTACCATCTGTCTTGGTGTAATGTATCAAGTCAAGTTCAATGGCAATGGATTTGATTTGTTGATGATTCATGCATGCAAACATCAATATGATATAAATAAATATAATAATATATGGCATAGATATGTTTTATTTTAAAGTCATGTTTATGTTATTTTTTTATTTGAATCATAATATTAAAATAATTCTTTCAGGTTTCAAAAGAAGACGATAGAAAAACAAAATGGAGACATTGTGCCATGTCCCAAACTCCGTTGCAGAAGCCCATTGTTGCTTGCGAAACAGGAAGGTGTGTAATTGATCATTTAATGAGTTTTTAATTTTTTTTATTATAATTATTTTTATTTATTAAATAAATGAATTAAATGTTGATTTTTAATGTTGCCCATTTGTTATAAAGAAAAAAACCTGCAATAAATGTTGTTGAAATATTTTTTTTTGTTTCTTGATAAAATTTAATTTTAAATATATATATAATATTTATTATTATTTATCAGAATTTTTAACAAAGAAACGATCATCAACTTTCTCCTCGAGAAGAAATCATCTGCTCCTGCAGCTGTAGAATCCAAGTTTGATTACATCAGAAACCTGAAGGTGATTAATTAATACCATCACTTACTATAATAGTAATACTACTAATGATAATAATACAGGTATTTTTAATTTATAATATCCATCTATAATAGGTGTATTCGTATTGATACTATATTCTAATTTTACTTCTTTGTATAATTTAAAATAATTTTACCCAAACTTAACCAGGTGTGGTTGAGATTTGTATTCTAATATTTTTTCTAGTAAGGTATTTTTAGTTTATAATATCCATCTATAATAGGTGTATTCGTATTGATACTATATTCTAATTTTACTTCTTTGTATAATTTAAAATAATTTTACCCAAACTTAACCAGGTATGGTTGAGATTTGTATTCTAATATTTTTTCTAGTAAGGTATTTTTAGTTTATAATATCCATCTATAATAGGTGTATTCGTATTGATACTATATTCTAAATTATTTCTAAGTATAATTTTATTCAAACGTAACAAGGAATGGTTAAGATTTTTATTCAAATTCTCTGTCTAGTCTTGTTAGCTACATATTTGTTGTTGTTTTTTCTCTAAAAATAGCTGTCTTACGTTGGTGTACATGTTATTAATTTATTCGTGTCAGTGCTGTCTTACGTTGGTGTACATGTTAAGCTAGTTTTAATAATAAAAATATGACAACTATATATTGGTTTGATCAAGACGTTATTTTATTCAGGACGTCAAAGAGCTGAAGCTGACCCGAAATCCTGCCTACACCGAAGAGGGAGACAAACACGGCCAATCGGAGAAGGCTGCAGAGTATATCTGTCCAATTGCAGGTTTGGAGATGAGAGGAAGCTACAAGTTTGTCTTCTTGCGCAAGTGCGGATGCGTTTTTTCCGAGAGGGGTCTGAAGGAGATCAAAGATGGCATCTGTGTTGGGGTGAGTGTTTTACTGCCTCTAATTGTTGTGTTAGTAATGATGATGTGTGTTTGGGTTTTTTGGTAGGATTATATTAAATTATTCATATTAGTGCAACCAAAAGTTTGTTTCATAGTCTGTGATAGTTGAGTGTGGTTTTTTATCAGATGATATTATTTTAATTCATTAATGTATTCATGTTAGATGGTTTGATTTTAATTTATTAATTTATTTGTGCTAGATGCTATGATTTTAATGTATTAATTTATTCGTGTCAGTGCAACGAAAAGTATGACGAGGAGGAAATCATCACGCTCAATCCGTCGGAGGAAGAATCCGTCGAACTGGAAAGAAAGATGATGGAACGTAGAGAAAAAGAGAAAAACGTTAGATTATTATTCTTTTTCTTAATTTATTTATTTCTGTTTAATATTTCATTTATTATTCTAATTTTCGGAAATTTTGTTCGACATGAAATTGTGTTTTTACTGCTCGACTATTGCGATGCTTGGTCATTTTTACGGTGATCTTTTTATTTCTTTGTGACAACCTAAAAAAATTAACTAATTAGCATATAATTTGCATCTCATCAGCAAAAACTAAAGAGGAAGAAACCGGCCGAGAGTGCCACTCTGACATCTGAAGCTACAAACGGAGAAGGTGGTAAATATTTTTCATATTTTCTTTTTATTAACTGGTCTATAAATAATTTATCTATAACTTTTTTTTTATACATTTTTCCGGGTACTCCAGTCGATCCCGACGAATCGCAAAAGTTGAAGAAAATCAAAGTGGATTCGTCCGCCGGTTGTTCTGCAGAAACTCTTCCGTGTTCTTCCGGGACGTCGAAACTGCGTAAATCTGCATCGTCTGCGCCTCAGACCGTGTCCGGAAAAGTCAAGGAAAAGAAGCCGAAGACCATCCAAGATGATCCGAACGCTTCTGAGGTCTACAAGTCTATTTTTAACACCCACCACACTGCCAAAAACCAGACCAAGGCTCACTGGGTGACCTGCAATCCGCAATATTATTAATCAGCGACTGAGAACGGGGAATGCTTAAAAAAAAACGATTATCGGATTATTAATTGGCGGAAAAACGAGGCGAATTTTTATGATGAATTCTTTTGTTTTTTTCTCTTTTTTTGCTTAATTTTGTTTTTGTAAAATAAAATGTATCAAAATGGAGTATGTTTAAAAATAAATTTATTTGGAGTAAAAATTAACATACAAAAACTGCTGTATTTACTATATAATTCGATAAATTGGTCTGTTTTTATAGTATGCTTCTTTTTTGATGTCACTAAAATTTGACGACTTACAATGTATACTTGTATAGTTAGTGTAGCATAAATAAGTCCGTAGAATTTTAACCACGCAAAAAAAAAGAGTTCTTTGATTGATCGAAATTGTTAACATTAAAAAAGATGTTTTTATCATATCGTAGTGTGTATTTTGCACAAGAACAATGGCGTTTCAAGATGGTAGGAAATGGTAGGCGATCCGTTGAGATTAACGACTAGGTTATATAATTATATAGACTCATCGGCGATGTCTATCAACAATTCATTGAGAAGTCAAATTTGTAGCAGCTGCTATTCTTTCTTAGCCCAATTACTGTCTCTGCGACCTACCAATCTCACTTGTATTCGATGCCTAAAGGAACGGCACGTTAACAGAGAAAAGAGATGGTAGAAAGAGTGGAGTAGGAAGAAAGGGGAGAAGCAGACGACCTTGGTTGACCCGAGCGTGGCTGGGGGTCAGTCGTAAATTTGTTTGTTATTCTATTGCAGAAGCTTCCCCACGATGGCTCGGTCTAATACCCAATTAGTTTGAATATTGCCTGAATGCTAATTTCATGCTGATTTTGTGGTCCAGAGTTTCATTTTCTTTGGCCTCTGTTTTTTCTCTCACTATCTCTCTTTCTCTCTCTCTCTCTCTCTCTCTCTCTCTCTCTCTCTCTCTCTCTCTCTCTCTCTCTCACTATCTCTCTCTCTCTCTCTCTCCGTTCCTCTCCAGCAGTGGTGGATAAGTATAAATGTCACATGTTTTCTCCTTGAAATGCTCAAAAATACCACAAGCAGGTTCAATTATTTTTTTTAAATATCTTAAAAATTTTAGCAGGTTCAATGATTTCTAAAATTTTTTAAACATTTTATATTGTTTTAATGTTTAAACCACAAAAATAAATTTTTAAAAAGATTAACACAGTTTGCTATCGACATAAAAAAATTATGCTGGCACCACCTCGTTTCTCATTCGGGCATCTATTCGTGACCATGACTACTACCACTACTAAACTGAAACTAGAAAGCGAAAGTTCAATTCTGGTTTTTCCCGAGGGCTGGAATGTTACCACGGCTCGAAAATCGACTCATGAGCTGTGCTGGCCGGTACTCTCCGCCTTTCGCAATTCAACTGGTTCGGGATTTTTTACAGAGTGGTTTCAGTTTCTAAAGTGCGAAAACGAAACTACCCAAGAGGACTTATTTTCGAAACACCACTCACTGACGAGAGAACTCGCAAACGTGTCTCAGCTGAATTTCAGCGGCTTATCGGCTATTCAATCGACAATAATAATCTTAGCCGTTAGCTGTATCATACTCGCCATCGTCCTCGGAAACGGTTTAGTCATCTCAGCTATAGCTACAGACAAGCGACTCGGCTGCTCGCAAAACTGGCCTCTAGCTTCACTAGCAGCAAACGATTTTCTAATCGGCTCCGCAATCATGCCGTTCGGCTTGGCTAATGAGCTAGTCGGCTATTGGACGTTAGGAGAAGTCACGTGCGACGTTTGGTTATCAGCTGATGTTTTCCTGTGTACAACTTCCGTTATGAATCTTGTGGCTTTTTCTTTTGACAGGTAAATATAATATTTTTGGTGAGGGGACCAAATAAGGCTGATTGCACTAGATTGTATTCAGAAATTTTATCTGAATAATTTTCAACTTTTTCTTCTGAAATAACCGATGATCGGGAGCTACGTAGATGTTAATATGTGATAATGAGGGGGGGGGGTCAGTAGACAGTAGTCGTAAAATAACTGATGACGGTGGTTCAAGATTTTGCTTTGCCAGGCACCCATGGGCCCAATTCAAAGTCAAGGGTACCCACTTAAAAATCAGGGGCCCATAACGTACCCAGTTTTAGTGTAAGTTCTTTCACATTCCAGCTGTCTCCTTGTATCGGTTTATATATCTCGACTATAATACTGTTACTAATTAGGCTGACAGTTGTATGAATGAATATAAATAACAATAATGATAATGATGGAGTGATGATGATGGTGGTGGTGGTGATGGCGACAAATGATGATGTTGGTGGTGGTGATGATGAATGATGATGGAGATGATCGATGATGGTGATGGTGGTGGAGATGATGATGTGGTATTGATGAATACATTTCGTATTATAAATATTTAATATAATTATAAATAATAAATTCTTGCAGGTACATCTCCGTAAGAAAATCTTTCTTTCATTCCCGCGAGCGAACCAAATTGAAAGTCCTCATGAGTATAGCCATTGTTTGGCTTCTGGCACTGGTAGTCAGTTTGCCCCCGTCGTTATGGTGGAGACGACCAAAAGAATTTCAGTGAGTTTCTCTCTCTCTCTCTCTCTCTCTCTCTCTCTCTCTCTCTCTCTCTCTCTCCCTCTCTCTCTTTCTCTCTCTCTATGTGTTCTGTTAAACTTTATAACCCTTCCACTTCTCCAGGTATGGCCATCTACTCTGCGAATTCAGTCGTGAGACAAACTACACCATCTTCCGCTGTGTTACCTCCTTCTTCGTGCCGAGCGTCGTGATAATTTATGTCTACATCAAAATATGGTTTGCCCTCAGAAGAAGTAAAAATCAAGTAGATCAGGTCTTACGTGGAAATCAGTGCACAAAAGCTAGCTGTTGCAGCTGCTACAGCAAGAGAAGCCAATCCGGCGAAGCAGCAGTCGGGCTATCGTTATCAGCTGTTAATCGTGAAGAGGTGCTTTGCAAACGGTGTCGCACAAGAGCCATCAGAAATCAAAATCGACTATCCAATTTGTCGACTGAACTCAACGACAACCACCACATCGACTCTACTACTAGAAAAGTCAAAAAGCTGGAGCCGTTGCTGAACCTCAGTAGCCGATCATCGCGACGCTCGTCTAAGAAGTCTGCTGCGTCAGTCGCTTCGACTATCAGAGCTCGGGCGTACGAACACAGCGGCTACTGTGCCTCAGTCGAATCAGGTTCGCTCGGCTTAAAAAGCCGCTCAAATAGCTCAGTTACAACTCAAACCGGTGGTAGTCGGCGGTTTTTATCCGTTACTCGAGAAGCTAATCAGCTAACCGATGATTTACTAACCAGATCAATATCTGATCCACTAGTAGCTAAATCATCAGCGGTAAGACTTTCGGCCAAAAAGATGGAAGTAAAGAGTCAGTCTGACTTTAGTCAGAATTCTATTGATCAGTCTCTTTCTCTGTACAACTTGTCCCAAGTGGATCTAAGAAACAAAATGCTAGCAGAAATTCGTCGCAAGAGAAATTCTTTTCTCGTTCTGGGATGTGTTATGGTATTTTTCATCGGATGTTGGCTTCCCTACTTTACCCTCCACCCTTTGATGTTGACCTTTAGTTTTAACCTTGACTTTGATCTCATCAAGGTCACATACTGGCTTGGTTATTGCAGATCAGCTGTAAATCCACTGATATTTGCGATATTCAATCAGGATTTCAAGATGGCATTTTGTCGCATTTTTTGTTGCGGTCGGCGGCGGCGATGAAGGTTCTGGAAAACAGCAAACTGATACGTTGATGCACCGAATGAATAAGATTGTGAACGAAAAACTGAACGAGCTGATTTTTAAATTTAAGTATTATACTAAAAAATTTAATTAATTCCGTTGTGAGTTTAAAAAACAGAAATAATTTAATTTATAACAATTTTTTTTATTTTTAAATAGCTTTAAATACTTTAAGCAGTTTTTTCATTGAAATGAAAAAATAATGAAATTGCTGCTTTTTTAGTGGAAAATTCCACTCTAGTCATTTTATTGCAATGAAATAAAATAAAATAAAATAAAATAAATTATTTTGTCGACGACAATGTCCGGACACGTCTTGCTTTCGCAGCCTCCGGAAATACTCAACCTTGAGTATTCTGAGATATTCGACATCGCGATCGCTATGCCAACCGCTACCCGGTCTTTCTATGGTCGTTCTTCTTTTTTCCCTACCGAAATAACCGTTAATTTCACTCGGCGTAGCCGATCTCATCGGATACATACCCGAATAAAAGTAATCATTTCTATCTACCGGGGGAAGCCATCGCTCCCGACGGTGGTGGTTTGTAGTGGGGGTAGGAAAGTTGGAAAAACCATTGGTGACTGGCTAGAATATCTAGCAGTGTCGAAATTTAGCTTATGGTGATGTTGAATATCTTCAACTTGGTCGACATAAAAAGGCTGTTGTCGTTTGTACAATTTTCTAATTAATTTTCTTGCCAAATTCTCAACGTTGCGAAACGCGGGAGAAAAACGAATATTATCGGGTTTGTCAGTCATTTTGTTTCAGAGGCTGACTGCAGTTTCGGAAAAATCAATCATCAGAGCCGAAAAATAAAACAACTTAAAACAGAAATCAGAACAGAAAATTAGCAAACTGACGCGAGGGAATGACAATAAATAAACTTCGTAAGGTGAATTAGGCCAGGTAAAGTTAGTAAGTATGATGGTAAGGTAAAGTGAAAACAATTATGAATAAGATAGAAATATATTAAAAAATAAGATAGAAATATATTAAAAATAAATATTTAACGGAGCGTGCATTAAAGAAAATATAACGCCAAATTATGTTCATAATATATATATATATATATACACATATATACATACATACATATGTATATATGTATATATATATATACATATATACATACATACATATATATATATACATATATACATACATACATATATATATATATATATATACATATATACATACATACATACATACATACATATATATATATATATATATATATATATATATATATATATATATATATATGTATATGTATATATATATATATCAATGATAATGATCTTTTTCTCAAACGTATGAGGCTCATAGCTACATCACAGGCATTTATAGTTTTATAGCTTTATTAACATTAACAATTAACTATTTGTTAATTTTGAAAAATGGATTATTATAATAATAATAATAATTATATAGTTCCTGAAATTATTAGAATTAGAATGCAGCCGATATTGTCAATTGTGTCAAATGATAGAACTGGTTTATTTAGTTACGATGATAATCGGAGAAAAACAATAAGTAAAGCACTTCCTTTAATTCGAAAATCTCATAATAATAATTTGTCATCATGTTATCTTCATTCTCTTTTACGTGAGCAAGCTAGTCACTTTTACAAAGAAGAATCAGAACGTTTGCTTGAATTTTTCAACATTGGGGAATACTGTAACCAATGTATTAGATTAATTAAACATGAACAAAATCTAATTGAAATATGGATGAGAGAAGGAATTTTACTACAAAACAGTAGTTTCTTTGCTGACTATGCTCTCATGCACATATTGAAAAATGAATTAATTGACAAACAAACTGCAAACATTAAACACGGATTTCTTGAAATTTTAGAAGATGCAGACATGGAAGGCGCTCAAGCAGTCTATGAATTATTGCAGGAAGGGAATTATGAAACAAGACGATGTATTGGTAATGAGATTAAAGATTGGGTTGAAATGCATTTTTTCCAAATGTATGAGAAAGTTACAAAGAAAATAACAGATGAAATACTTTGTATAGTAATAAGTTTGAGAGATTATTTTGAACTTCTCTCCAGTTACTACGATTTCAGAAAATTTTTAAAGAAATTGAATTTTCTTAAAAAGATTATTTTAAAAATAGTTGAAAACGATAGATTTGGTCTTGTTAATTATAAAAATCATTGGATAAATTTGATACTTGATGAATTAAAAAACTTTAAAATTCAATTGTTATGCGAGATGTTTGAAAACATTCTTTTTCAACAAATATTTCAAAATCCATTATTAGAGCAAACTAGCCTTTTTTATGAAAATATAAATCGGGCAACTAATTCCTTTGACAATAAACTATGCTGTGCTAAACGTTTAGAATTAATTGAACAGGAAAAGCAGAGAATTCAAAGAATGTTTTTCAGGGAATTTTTGGGCAGTAAAATTATAGAAATAACTAAAAAAAAATTAATATATGAGCAATCTGATTACATTAAGCAAGAAACTATAAAAATTTTAGAAAAAGCAGACGTTGAAAGCGCTCAAGCAGTATATAAATTGTTGCAGGAAAGTGATGATGATTTAAGACAAAATATTGCTGATGGGATTAGAAATTGGGTTGAAATAATGTTTTCTGAGCTGTTTGAAAAAGTTGAAAAAAATAAAACACCAATATTATTTGTTGATAAAGCAGCAAAGAATTATGACAAACTTTTTCAATTCATTTCCAAAAACTGTCATTACACAGTATTTATTAAAGCATTGAATCAAGGAATCCATAATGCTTTGCAACAGTTTCAATTAGAAATTGTAAAACAAACGAAAAATGAGTTTCCAATGAGCTTATTGTTGGTCAGATACTGTGATCACATGTTAAAAAAAGGCAAAATTAAAATGGACAAAGAAACTATTGAAAACAATATAAAAAAAGCAATTATATTTTTTAGGTTTATTGATGATAAAGACATGTTTGAAAAATTATTTATCCATTATCTTGGAAAAAGACTTGTTTATTCCTTGTCCTGTTCGACAGACTTTGAAGAGTTAATGGTCCTGAAACTTCAGGCAGAAACCGGTTCTACGTACACTAACAAAATGGTCACGCTTATCAACTGTCTAAAACAAACCAAAAAATTTAAAGATACTTATTTAGAACAAAATCAGATTTTGCATTTGGAATCTAATTTTATGGTAATTCAGGCTCATGTGTGGCAAGAGTCAGAAAAATCTTACTACAGCTGCTGCTTGCCCAACGAACTAGAAAGATCAATTTTAATGTTTGAAACTTATTACAACAAGAAATTTAGTGACAGAAAACTTTTATGGCAATTTAATTTGTGTACATGTAAGGTTAACTTGTTTTACTTGAAAAAACATTATATTGTAGAAGCTTCTTTGCCAGCAGCATTGGTAATGAACGCTTTCTCCGAATATGACGTTGTTTCATTCGAAAAAATTATTGCTCTAACCTCACTACCCTCAGATTGTGTAAAAAAATGCTTAGAGCAACTAGTCGACAGTCGAATAATAATTTCTTGTCAAGAAGAAATTAGGAAAAGATCTAATTTTTTTTTAAACATGAAATATTCCAACGAAAAACGCAGAATCAAACTTAAAAAGGAAAGACAAGAAAAAGATGAAGAATGGCACCATGATAAGCCTGCTATGATTAACGTGGAAGCGGATAGAATTTTGTATTTGCGAGCTCTTGTTGTCAGAACAATGAAAGCAAGACAAACAATGCAACACGAAGAATTAGTTGGAGAAATACTTAAAGAATCTCAAAAGTTATTTTCACCTTCATTTGATTTAATTGAGAAAACGTTGGAATTTCTGATTAAAAAAGAATATATCGAAAGGAAAAAAGATTCCGTAGACGAATACGTGTACCTTAGTTAAATGACTACCTTTATTATTTTTTTTAAATTTTTAAATTTTATTAAGCTCTAAATGTCTGAAAATAAAATAATATAAAATAAACACAAGACAAAAGATAAGAAAGAAATAAAGAGTTTAAAAAAAACAGAAATAATTTATTTTATAACAATTTTTTTTATTTTTAAATAGCTTTAAATACTTTAGAAAGTTTTTTCATTGAAATGAAAAACTAATGAAATTGCTGCTTTTTTAGTGGAAAATTCCACTCAAGTCATTTTTTTGCAATGAAATAAAATAAAATAAAATAAAACAATAAAATAAAATAAAACAGCTTGACAGTAGAAAGAAGAGCCATGAGTCATGTGAGCATTGATAGGGTTATAAAATATAGGTACAATTAATGATAAGAAATAGGAAATTCATGAAACTTTGAAGTGGAAATTCTGTTACGGTTGAATTATTCTGTCTTTCATTGTTCCATCCAGTCATTCCATTGTCTGTCCAACTATCAAACCATGCATTCATTCATTCATTCATTCCAGCATCTGTTTATCCACCAAACCATGCATTCATTCCAGCATCTGTCTATCCACCAAACGATGCATTCATTCATTTTAACATCAGTGTACATTTACATTAATTCACGTCTTTCATTATTCCATCCAGTCATTCCATTGTCTGTCCAACTATCAAACCATGCATTCATTCATTCATTCCAGCATCTGTTTATCCACCAAACCATGCATTCATTCCAGCATCTGTCTATCCACCAAACGATGCATTCATTCATTTTAACATCAGTGTACATTTACATTAATTCACGTCTTTCATTATTCCATCCAGTCATTCCATTGTCTGTCCAACTATCAAACCATGCATTCATTCATTCATTCCAGCATCTGTTTATCCACCAAACGATGCATTCATTCCAGCATCTGTCTATCCACCAAACGATGCATTCATTCATTTTAACATCTACATTAATTCACGTATTTCTTCTGTCAATCCGTACGTCCTTTGGTCACTGAGAAGCTTCCACAACCATCCATTGCTTTGATTTATCCATGAAAGAGTTCTTGATGATCCCAACCGCAGTCATGTGACTTACGCCGACCAATGACTGACCATCGACAGATAACAACTTCATCCCTGGCTGTTGTTTATTTTTACGAGTAATTGTTAAATATTATTAACGTTTTATATTTTCATTTATTTTAAATCCACGCATGCTAACTTTTTAACTTCAATATTTTAAATCCATGCTTACTTTTAAACATCAATATTTTTAAATCCATGCTTACTTTTAAACTTCCCTCCACGTGCGAGGCACTTCCTGCGGTTATTTTGTCGACGACAATATCAGGACACGTTTTGCTTTCGCAGCCTCCGGAAATACTCAACCCTGATTGGGAGCCAAATTATTTGTTCTTGAATAATTATTGATCTTATATTTAGTTACATTTGCTTACGTTAAATTATAAAAGTTTAATCAACAAATATACCTAAGATGGGATTAGTTTTGTCGAGTCTAATTGTCGTCAACAACTTGCGGTTTCTATCCGTTCTTCTGCTGACATCGTCAGGTCTAGAATTATCTTGGCCTTCGCTAAAAGTTCTTTGCCTGGCGACCGGTCTGCCAAAGTGCTCTTCGTTTTTCGTCCGGTAAAATGCAGAATTCGTTTCGCGAAACTGACTCGGGTAAAGTGCGTATCCATGATGATTATCTGCCAAGAGCTGATCTCTCGACAAAGATCGCAATCCGACGTTAGTCATGGAGCTGCTTGCGACGGCGTCCACGGATACTCCGGAATCGGCGGAATCGACGGTTCCGGATTTATCCTCTCCGTTTAAAAATGCGCCATCTCTGAACAAAGATTCGTCTTTTAATTGGCTCTCATTTTCCATCTTAATCCAACTGTCATCGTTCCGGGCTTTTCTTGGCCAGTGCGCCGGCGGTTTCTTAAATACCGAATTTTGGCTATTAGTAACCCCGGGAGTGTCGCCATTTACGACACTGCTTCTGCCGAATAGTTTTTCTCTAGCTGAACTTAAAAATTTCGGAGTTTTACCACCGAGGTAGGTGTATTTTTCAGTCTGGATCGGCTGTGAGTCCCTGTTGAACTGAGTGCCCGCTTGGACGAGGTCGTACTGCCCTGATTTAACAGTTCTGGTACTACCCTGCGAGGATAGAGACTCGCTTTCGGAAGTAACATCTCGAAACCCTTGTAGCTGTTCAGTCCAGGAGTCGCTTTGATCCAATTCAACTTCTGACTGAGTCAATGCTTGACGACGAGTCATCGGTTTTGAGCTTCGAACTAACTGATTTTGACCTATTCCCAAGCCAGGACTGGAATGACTGGATTTTAATCGCAGACTTGCTGCCGGAGAGGCCAATTTATTATAACCCATCAGGCTTATCCCGGTAGAATTGTCTTCTTCTTTGTCTTGCTGCTTGTTTGTATCTTTGTTTTTAGCACTTCCGGTGCTGCGATGTGGTGCTGGATTGACGTCGTAAGAGCCGATGCCGAACGTTTTGCCACTGTTGGTCGCCGGGCCACTTCCGCTCGAATAACAATTACTCGCAGATTGGTTATCACTCGGCACATCACTACTTCCTGCTGCACTCTGAATGGACGAGCGCGAGGACAAAGATGGCGTTTTACGTGGTTTAGGTCTGGGTCGAAATGCTTCATCAGCTGATGTCGTTGTTTTCAGCTTCTTGCTGAGATTTGCAACGTCAGACGAGTCTCGATTGTTGTTGTTGTTGTTGTTGTTGCTGGCAGCTGTTTCGGTTTTATTTATTTTTGTTCTCGGAGGTTTTTTCGGAGCCACCGACGACATCGGTGTGAAATCCGATCGCGAACCGGTCTCACTTTCTTCGATCGTAAAATCGGTTTTACCGTCTCCGTAACTCGACGTCAGATCGTCTATTACCACCGGAAGTGAGTGCTCGCGCATGCGCTTATCGCCGCGTCTAAATATAACTTCCCTCGAAGCGGAAGATGGATACACCGGATCGTAAGAGCGGGAACTCATCAAAGAATCTTCATCGGAAACAAAATGGCGATCGGGGCGATGATGATAATGATGTTGACGGACAGGACTGACCTGTCGCCTGTGTGATATCCTGAAAATATAATTTTTTCAAAAATCTATAATTTAGAGAGACAGTTTTATTTTTTTTTAAATTAGCAACTAAAAATTTGAATGTTTTTTTTTTTACCTAGGTTTACTTTTAACCCATTTTTCATTTCCTATTTCGTTGGAAGAATCGAAAGCAGTCGAAGCTCTCTCGAAATCCGAATGATTACTCAAGACGTCGTGCAGGAAACCAGGGATGTGCCGTCGACTTCGCGAATACGGTGATCCGTAGAGAAACTCGTTTTGTTCATCGTAAAACCGATCACCGCTGTCGTATTTGTAGTTACGGTTATGATTAACATTCGAGACAAGTTTTGGCCGTTTCATTTTATTCAAATGACGTGACAAATCATCAGCGTAAGGGTCGCGACGATTTCTTCTGAGATATTCGACATCGCGATCGCTATGCCAACCGCTACCCGGTCTGTCTGTGGTCGTTCTTCTTTTTTCCCTACCGAAATAACCGTTAATTTCACTCGGCGTAGCCGATCTCGTCGGATACATACCCGAATAAAAGTAATCATTTCTGTAGAAATAGTCGTCCGTCGGGTAAGGCACCGAATCTCGATTGAACAAATCGGGATTAGATCTGTACTTCACTGCACTTTTATACCCGGTTCTTACTGCATTGGGATTAGTTTGAAGTCTGTTTGAATCGATGAAAGACAAATCTTGAAGTGAGCTCCATCTACCTGGGGAAGCCATCGCTCCCGCCGACGGCGGTGGTTTGTAGTGGGGTACGACAGTTGGAAAAACCATTGGTGACTGGCTAGAATATCTAGCAGTGTCGAAATTTGGCTTATGGTGATGTTGAATATCTTCAACTTGGTCGACATAAAAAGGCTGTTGTTGTTGGTGGTGACGGTAGTAGTAGCTGTGGTTGTTCTCGTTGCTTGGCTGTTGGTTTGTTTGAGTGTAAAGGGAGGTTGGCGGGAAAGCATAATCGGTCGATGAGTTAAAATTTGGAATTTGTTTCAAAACGTTATTTAGCTGTTGTTGCTGCTGTTGAAAATATTGTTGAACAACCTGTCCGTGTTGTTGTTGATGATGATGATGATGATGTTGTTGCTGTAGCGGTTGAGATTGTTGCAGTGGCTGCTGGAAGTTCGGGAACGTAGATACTGTATTCCTTCGATTGGCAGCAATACTAGGCTCACTGGTGGACCGCAGGTAACCCTGGACTGTTGGTACTTGTTTTGAATTCCTGGCTAAAATCGGCGAAGGGATGAATTGAACGCTGCTGCTGTTTGGCCGCAGTTGAAGTGCTTGAGCCGTTTGATGCTGCGGCTGCGACAAGCGATTGCGTGGTGTTGGAAGTGTAGCCGACGCTCCCGGATAAATCCGGTACGGAATTTCAGATTCCGGAACGACTTCTTCTATTCTAATCGAATCGGCACCGGAAGTGGCTTTATCGCTGAGGTCGATGACTGCTACATTTATTTGGAAATTTTTAAGAATTAAATAGTTTGCAATTGAACCATCTACTAGCATCTAGCTTATACATTAGATTTAATTTTTATTTACTTTAATATATTAATTAATTTTATAATTTTATATTTCAATGTTTTGAATCTATAGAGTTCGTTTGCTTAGACGGTAAATTAAAAATAAAACCAAAGTGGAGTTATGAGAAAATGGTCACTTTTTGTCTTTCGTAGAGGAAAATTCGTCAGAGCTTCGTATCTATTCAAGATCACCGGTTCAAGGCCGTTGACCTTGGGAGGTGAAGGACGAAATTTACTCGAAAGTGGAAAACTGTTCTTGATTTTATTCGACAGAGTCGTTAAAGTGCCTGAAAATTAAAATTATTTTTTACTTAAACTTTCACCTGCTTATATTAACACCTGATTTTACTTTTGATTAATTAATTAATTAATTAATTAATTAATTAATTACCTTTTTGACGGTCGTTAACTTCGTTTACACTGTAAGAACCGGACCGGAATGCACTGGTCTTTACTGCACTTCCGTTGGGGAATTTAGAAAGGTAAGCCGAAGGTGAAATGTCTGCAGAAAGTGAGTTGATCCTTGCTGCTGCTGCGTCGTGCTCAAGAAAATTCTGGCTTAGAAGATCCGTATCGTTCCTCCGCGACTTTTGTCCTTCTTCCGTCCCTGTCGGCGTCTTCGGACGGGCAGCACTGACCGCCATGGTGGCTGTGGAGATCGGATCGCCACTCCTCAGAACGTGAAGACGCAAAACGGATGAGCGCTCTATGAGGTCGGCTGCTTCGGCCGGCGTGGACGAGTGGGTAGGGACGTCGTTGATGTCCAGTATACGATCGTTTGGTCGCAAGCCGGCTGAATCTTTGGCACGGTGAAACGTTATAAAGATGACACGAGTTGAAGTTGAGTGTATTTGATAAATAAAGAAGTACATTATTAAATGTAAAATGGCAGGGTCACATTAAGGCAGTATTGATTCCGAAAAATGGTGGGATTTTTTTTCTATATTTTTATAAATAAAAGTGTGAAACTTAAGAAGAAGAAGAAGAAGTTTGCACTGAAACTATGGCGGATGCAGAGAGGATTAAATAGCCTGAAGGGTGTAGGAGAAAAAAAAGTATATATATAGTATTACTAATACCGTATTAGTAATATAGTATTAGTAATATAGTATTAGATGCTTTCGAATGAGGCAGTATTAATAGCTCGTATTACCTACTTTTTAAATTATATTAAGTATATTTGTACTTATATAACCTGCAATCGAATGATGGAGTACGTTTTTTATGTACACCCCCCTATGTCCGTCGAATGGACCACCGTACAAGGTGAACCCCAGTGGTTGTTTCGTTTCTCTGGAAATTTCGAAGAATCTCGGTTTCCGATCTTCTGAAATCGAAAACGTGATTGATTTGGAATTAATTTTATTATTATTATTATTATAAAAAAATGAATTTGCCATCCCTTCCCTTTCCCGCCGTTTTTAGTATATATGTGCTTCGAACAGGTTGTTTTTTGTAGACCTTATTAATCACCGTTCGTTATCCATCGATCGTTTACCTTGCCTAACATCACCTGTACACCTTCTTGCCCATCTTCACCTGCATTCCTTACCTTATGTTACCTGTACACTGCTCGGCTGCAACTTATTTACGTTTTAAAGTGAGTTTTAGCACGCTTCTCTGAGCCAGCTATAAATTAGTGCAGGTGAAGATCCCTTTTTTCCCCGCCTGCCCATCAATTTGACCCATTAAAATTACAGATATATATATATTAAAAAAATTAATGCACATTAAGGTAACCTTTGTGAAGGTCATCGGGTCGCGACCTTTCCGGGGTCAGAATAATTGACCTCGGTGTAGCCGATCTTGGTGTCGTCGCAGCCGATTTTTGGCGAAAGTCGTAAGCCGGGGTAGAGGTTAGCATTTTGACGACCGTTGACCCTCCCAGGTCACGGAAAGGTACCCCGAGGTCAAACTGGTTCAAGTGTCGTTCTTCTACAAACTGTCTGACGTCATCTAGCAGTTCCATTTTGATTGGACTATTTAAAATTCGACTCAGCCTATCGAGAAGCGGGTTCAACTGACCGGTAGCCCTGTAATCACCGAGAGCCGAGTACAGATTTTCTCTTTCTTCATCGCTGAGTAGAATCGTACAGCGACGGTCGAAGTTGACGATGAATTGCTTCTCTGAACTTGTAGCTAGAGCGGCTGTAGCAGCGTTTGCCGGGGTAGGCCGAGCGGTGGCGGCGCTCGACGTCATTGGTGGTAGAAGGGTTCGCGGCTGCTGCGTTTCTGAGTGAGCCTGTGACTGTACTGGTGGTAGAAGTATTCGGTCACTGTCAGCGTTTGTAGCCGACTGTCGATCATGTATAATAGTAAGGCTGGATTCTTGCCTGTCCATTTTACTACGATAGTATTCCTGATTGTAATTATATACGCAGATAAACTTTTGCTTTTTGTGCGTGTTGCAAGATTGTCATCAAGTTTAAATTATCTGTCGCAGTATCTGACGTATTGACTATTTCGGTTGATTTTTCGAGTTTTAATAATAGCAGAACATATGAAAGCAATCTATAGAGTCGGTTATCCAATATACCTTGTTGTGTACCTCTATAGGCAATGGTTCGATCATTTTGTTCTTGATGTATTTATATACAATTAATAAATTCTCATTTTAAATCACTTGAACATAATTGCAAAGATACATATCTTATTCATAAAATTATCGGTATTGCTCACTAACGGAACTATCAAACAATGCAATATAGGTACTCACCTTAATATACCTAATGTAGAAATGTAGTGAACTTACGACAAGAAACAAATGTAGTAGATGCGCATTGACACATTGAGCAATAACAGGTTGGTTTGTTATGATGATTTTCTGGTAGTCGCATGCATCTGTATATCCGTCCTCCCCTCTCCCCCCATAAGAAACAAAATATATAAGCATAGCTGTAATAATAGGTGTTTATTTCTTCTGCTTTGAGTCTCATAACGTCAGATATTAAACGAATCTATAAAGCACGTTGAAAATATTTATAAATCTTAATCTATCACCATCGTCATCAACATCGAAATCCATTTCAGCAAATAATTTAAGTTCATTTTCAATCATCATCATCGTCACCAC
Source organism: Erpobdella octoculata (assembly GCA_963978895.1). NCBI lineage: Eukaryota > Metazoa > Annelida > Clitellata > Hirudinida > Erpobdellidae > Erpobdella > Erpobdella octoculata. Next base: position 38,815,340 of record OZ022242.1, on the reverse strand, counting down.
CTTTTTGTTATCTTTATTATAGCGTACCTAGGTCCTCTAGGTCCTTCTCGCCATCTTTAATTTTTACTTAACCGAATAAAAACAATTATTGCGATTCAGTTTTGATACATTTTCTATAACCAGGTATTATGAGTTAACAGGAGTGCTTGAAATGATGGAGAGAGAGAGAGATGAGAGAAAGAGATGAGTGAGTGAGAGAGAAGTAATGAGTGGATAATCCAGATAATCATGAAAAAGTTACTTTTTCTGTACTCTGGTGAACTTATTTACAACAGTTGAATCTGAAAAGTAAAAATGTGTGTATGGTATTATACTTTTTACGAATCATTTCAAATGATTGAAAATTAATAAAAAATTTTAAGTTTTGTAATGTAAATACACCGTTAGTATTATTACTAAGATCTAAACATTATATATATATATATTTTTTATAAATTATCAAACATTTATATATAACCTGTTAAATTACATTAAAACTAAAATTGCTTTGATCTAAGTGCATTTTTAGAAATACATGTTTTCAAAACATGAAATACATGTGTTCAAAATTGGAGAGTCCGTCTTATACTCTTGTTTGATTAGATTAATAAGAACACTTAGCTTGAATAATCAGCTTATTTTAATATTGGGTCTAGCTGTAGAATGGAACCAAATCCAGATTATCTGCTCCTTGGATCCGGTTCGATCGTAACGTCTCTCTCTTTTGCCAGGTTCGAAAAGTCGACGACGAAATGCTTGATTTCCGGAATGGATGACGGTTCCGTCGTCGTCTGGAAATTGAAAACTCGAAGAATCGTTTATCGACAAGAAGGTGCACACGACGGTCCTGTTCTTGGTGTTGCCGTCATCCTTGACCTTAGCAGCCGTAACAGCGTCACAGAGTCTGGGGATGAGCTTGTGGTCAAGTACATCGTCACACAGGGCAGAGACGGGAAAATTTACCGGTGGCAAGTCGAACCCGATGGTTCAGGATGGCACAAAATGAGTAAGCATAAATTTATATGATTGATCGATTCAATATGTGGAATTTGGGTTTAATTTAACATTGGTCTAAGGATTGGATGACGGAAAGTTAGTTAAATTTCACTTTCAAGGCTTGCAAACATTCAAGCAACGAATCAAGACCAGTTAACATTTTTCGGACGCTTTCGAATTTAGTTGAAGGGATAGTTTCTTTCTATAGTACATTCTGAGCAATGCTGTTTTTTTAACATATTGCGTGGACACTAACAATATTTAGAAACATAACCTACAGAGCTTGAAAATATGGCCATCTTTCCCAGTGCAATTTTTATTTAAGCATTTTTTACAAATTACTTTGCAGATACCTTGAACTGCCAGTCCCTTAATTTTTGTCGATTTGCCAACATATCTCTCAAAGGAGACGAACGAAACATCTTTTTCATCCCGAGTCCGTCAAATTCGTCCGCCATCGATCTGTACGAAACGACAGGCACCATGGACAGTCCGATCGGGAACCTGGGGCCACCAGAGAAGACTCCTAAGGAATTTGGAATGCTGATGGATATTTGTACTGTTCCAAGTTTGGATCACAAAGACAGAATTCATGTGTTCGGAGGATACGAAAGCGGCCAAATAGTTCTGTGGGTTAGCTCACTTCCGACAGCAAATTGTGAATCTTCTACTGCAGAAATCAGACATCTAGTCGCCGTAGAAAAATTCCACCCGGAAACCGTCACCACCCTCGACTACTGCCGTTCGACCAACAGGGGGTACTCGGGGTCGGCCGACGGGACACTGACCTCCTGGACCGTCAAAGAAGACCAGAAAACAGGGGACACTACGTGCAACAACTTCAAAATGGAACTCAAGCAATCAAAGTGCCTAGAATCGGGAATCGGTTGCGTGAGGTGTCGTCCGGGCGACGGACTACTTGTCGTCGTGGGAATGTGGGACGGGCGCGTATTACTACTCGGAGCAAAGAAATTCAAACACTTGGCCACGCTGGGAATTCACGAAGATAGCATTACGACTCTGTGCTTTGACGACACGAAAGAATTTGCCGTCGGTTCTAAAGATCAGATCATAAGCTTGTGGAGTTTGTACAGGAATGTGTAAAAAATTTATAGATTATTATTATTATTAAAATCGAAATTTATAATTTATATAGCGCGGTGAGCAGCAGAAGCCGCTTAACAGAACAGTTGCAAAATTAAGTCAGAATATAAGATTAATTGAATATTTCACTTTGTTTTTTTTTTGCTAATTAAATCAAATAAATTCTCGATGTCAACAAAACTGTACTCTTTAAACAAATAGAGTACAAAAACACATCTTGCTATAAAGAATTAATATCGGAAGATCGAAGAAGGCACTTAATCATGCATTTTCTAGAAGAAAAAACTTTACAAAGAACTGATGATCATCAAATCCGTACTCTACGTTAAGGAACGACCGATCTTTTTTGTCTGTCAAAACAGAAAATCTAAAAACGGTTTTTAAAAATAATGTCGCAAAAAAAAGACGTTCGGACGAACGTCACTCGAGCCACGAAAGCAATAAATTGTCAGCAAGGCACGCATCGCTTGGAAGCACGATCCTAAAAACTGTCAAAATAGACTAACAACGTCCCTGCTTAAAACTTGTTTCTAATACTCTGGCGAGATACCAGCCACGATTGCTCGTTAATATCGTCGAAAATAAACAACAGAAGGAGATCACTGAGATCAGCGACAAGTATAAAACACTGAAAACAAACTGTCCTTTGATTATACATAACGTCACAAAAAATATATATATATAGATAAACTGAGACTATCAAAGTTGAAGCTGACACAAATGGGACTAGCCGATCCAAAATAAGTCTTCGATTGATAATGACTTTTGTCGTGGAGTAAGTCGCACAACAACGACAATCCTGTTTTATAAAGCTCACGCGTGACACGACTGATTACGAAAACGAAAAAATGTGACACGCGCGGGGGCGGATAAAATAAAGACCGATACAAACGCATGAAAATTAATTACACCGTTTAAATAACAAATAAAACAAAATTAAATATCAGTCGGAAAGTACAACAACGGACGCGTTTCAAATCTTTAACCATTCAAAGTAAACACCTATTTCTTGGTGGGATTCGTCTGAGTGACACTCACACAGATATTTTGAGTAATATTAATACACATAATTTTTGTGACATTAATACACATATTCCGAGTGACATTAATACACATAATTTTCGTGACATTAATACACATAATTTTCGTGACATTAATAAACATAATTTTAGTGACATAAATACACATAATTTTAGTGACATTGATACACATAATTTTAGTGACATTCATACACACACCCTGAGTGACATTCATACACACATTCTGAGTGACATTCATACATATATTCTGAGTGACATTCATACACATATTCTGAGTAGTGACATTCATACAGACGTCACTCTGCTAACGTCATTACCTCCCCCGTTACCGCTCCCGTTCTTGTCGTCATTCTGCGAGCTCCGCCCCGGCAAGCTAGCCGATTCTAAAGCCAATGACGACTGCCCCCTTTGCGGTGCGGATCGCCGCGTTTCTGCGGGGGGGAACGAGGCTCCCTGTTCGTGGGTAACAAATTCTCCGTCCGGTTGCCTACTCACGTTCGGAGTCGAGGTCATCCTTGGAAATTGCCTGTTGTTGAATTTCAAGGAGGCGGGCGTCCCGTTTACGGGGGGCGCTATAGTCGGTGGAGCGCTGTCCCCGCTGTGGTCGCAACCCGTCACGTTAGAGGCCGTACCGCAGGCACCACCGACGGAGGCACTTTCAGTGGTCTTGGAATTCTGCTGCTCTCCAGAGCCGGAACTTTTTCTCGGACTTCCTTCCAGGCTTGTGAGTGGAAAATTTCCGGTGTTACATCTAGAAGAAGTCTCCACAATCTCTACAGGTGATTTAGTTCTTATAACTTCATCTCCGCTGCTGACGCTAGACGACTTCGGGTCGTGATGCCAAGAGGTGACGGCATTATTAAACACAGATTCGTCTACCTCGACTGCTTTTGAATCCCCACGCCTGTTCAAGATGTCGTGACTTTTCGATTGATGCAACCCGGTCTTACTCCGACTCCTTCCATTGGAGTCCTCTGCGTCGGCCGCGGGTCGAACCTTATTTTTGGATCCGGGGGGTACGTCCTTCCTACTCGACGTACCCGGTCTCTTTCCGGAACGACGTCGATCTTTGCTTTTATAAAACGAATATCTGATGACGTATTTTCTCTTGGCGTTACTCGAACCTCTCACGGTGGAGGTCAAGGTCTCTTCCGACATCGTTTTCTGCAACCCGCAGCTGAAGTCATTGCCCCTGGACGAGTCTGGATCGACGTACGCGGACTCGAGAGGCTGTATATTCGATGTTGCGGGATGGTGCTCAATTGGTCGGGCATCCCCCCGGTGATGGTGTGGTTCCTGCTTCGACTTTGCAGGGATGATGTACTGTTTCGGTCGGGCACCCCCCCAGTGATGGTGCGGTTCCTGCGGGTAGTCAGTGGTGATCACTCTGGGTTCGAGGGGTATATGTTGAGGATGTCTTTCCTGTAAACGAATTCCATACAATATCAGCCTCCATATTTTATTAATTATTTATTATTGTTATTTCTTTATTTATTTATTAGCAGTCATTTCTTAGTGCCGCTTACATAACAGACCAGCAGCTAGCTTTACGTGGAAACATAAAATTTAAAGTAAAATGAAAATGAATAAAGTTATGATTACTATTATTATTATTGTTTTCCCTTATTATCGTTATTATTTATTTTTTTAGTTATTCCTACAACGACTGTAACATTCTTAAGAGGTGGTCAGGTTTTTTCGGCCATTTTGTCGAATTTTCGTCTAGACGACACAACGGGGCGACACAGACTCCCTCGTAAAAACGACATCCGTCATGAGAATCATCACAATCGCTAACCACGTCATAGTCATCACTAGAGTCATTGGTTTGCTGGCGGTACGCATTGTTCGGCGCATTCCTCTGACGGTTCGTGACGGTAGATGCAGGTGGTGGAACCTTAAAGAAAAAAAAAATTAGTAAATCTGTAGTATACATTTCAAATCCAGTTTTTACGAAAGATATTTTTTATAAGGAGATACTTATTTTGTAGCCGATAGTAAAATTATTACGTAGATTTCAAAACTTGTTTTTATTTTTTGCTCTTGTCATCCGACAGGCTCCGCTGCGAGCCCCACGCGTTATAGTTAAATAATAAAACACGCCCGAAAACGTCTACTGACCTGCCTGACGTGACGTCGACGCTCGTTCGTTCCGTCGCGAGGAATCGTGTTTTCGTCGTAGTTATTTCCTGCAAGAAAGAGCGAGAGCAGTTTACGTGTTTTCAAAACTGAAAATTTTGGATGCAGAATCGAAGCAGAAGAATAAGCATGCAATAAATTTCGTACAACGAACCCCATCTGCATTGTTCCTGCAACTGGGAATACGGTATCCCGTGAATATTTTCCCGAAGATAACGAGTATTACTCGTGGGTAATTCGTTGTTCTGACCGCCCCCGTTTGCAGCCGACGGGCCGCATGCATTACAGCCATAGGCACAGTCGTTCTGGTGGTATACCGGTTGATTGTGATAGAAGTAACCGCTAGGACTGCTGTAACCGTAGACCACGTTCGATTGCGAATTGCTCATCACATAATCCGAAGAGGGCGAAATCTGGTACATGGACTGACCCATGGTTGCCCTTCTTCTAGCCGTAACCGCAGGGGGGCCTACGTTCCTGAAATCCGTCACAGCCTGGCGGTTCATGGTGCCTTCCTCCAAGACGTTTTCCTGCAAGGTTTGAAAAAAAAAAACATGAACATGAACACAATAGAAATTTTTTGCTCTTTTTTCTCATTTACCGATTTGCTCAAACGGCTACCGTGCAGAAATACTAAAGTTTTCATTGAAATACTCTGCATTTTCGTGACCGTAAACGTTAACGGGTTAAAGACATAAAGGAGAACAGGAGACAACCTGATTGGACGTCAAGTTCCCGACGGATCCGGCGACGGAGCTGATCACGCTCATCTGGCAGTTCACGTCCATCTCTTCCTTCTTCTTCCTCCTCCTCCTGGTGGCGTTCGGTCGGAAGAAGTCGAGAATCAATTCGTGGAACTGGTGACGAAAAAACATACATGACGAACACTTTTATTTCTATCGTAAATAATACATTTTTTTTTTTAATACCGAATTTTAATTTAAAATACTCTTTTTATTTATTAATAAATAAATTAGTCTCTAAAGTAGATACGACACAAAACCATACGTAAAAAAATGACTATCACGAGACCACTGTGATTTTAAGCAGTCCGTACCTCTGCGGCTTAGGCATGGGGATAGCAACGGTACCTGACCTTACTACACCCCCCCCCCCCCCCGTCTAGTCTAGACAAAACCGGTCTGAATAAAAATCAATCACCAACCGACTGACCTTGCGATCTGAACCGGTGGATCCGAGAAGAGCCGCCAACTCTTCAGCTCCGGACTTCTTTGCAACGTCGAACGGCGTTTCACCTTGCTATGTGATTTATTGTTGTTGTTGACGTTATAAAATGTTATCAGATTATGATAATGTCATTGATTATGATAATGTCATTGATTATGATAATGTCATTGATCATGATAATTTCATTGATTATGATAATGTCATTAATTATGATAATGTCATTGATTATGATAACATAATTTTAGATTCAAGACTTCAGTTTACTTTTAAAAAATCGATAAATAACAAAGATGATAAACAAACAAACAAACAAACTTTATTTTTGGACGTTTTCTTCGCCCCGGCCTCGATCAACAGCTTGGCCACCTTGAATCCCTTCCGTATGGCGGCGATGTGCAGAGGGGTTTCCATATTCTGATGCGGACGACAGGTAAGGAAAAGATTAAAAAAAAAAAAAAACGAAAACATCTCTTTTTATTAGTCACATCGATGAGAAACTATTCTCTAACGTATACAAAACAACACATGCTTAATACTGCCAACTGGCCAAAAAGTAAACGATGTGAAAATATGCCCAAAAATGGTAATAATACTAGCTCACCCTGTTCTTGGCGTCGACCTTGGCATTCGCATTGATCAATATTTGAGTTACTCCGGCGTGTCCGTGCCTGGCTGCCGTGTGGAGCGGAGTTTCCCCGCACTGCAGCGGGATAAAGACGTGCGTGTGTGTGTGGTGCTTGTATGTGTGTGTGTGTGCGCGTGTGGTGCTTGTATGTACTTGAAATGTGTTTGTGCGTTGCTTGTGTGTCTGTTTGTACGTTGCTTGTGTGTTTGTGCGCTACTTGTGTGTGGGTAAACAACGGTGAAAATAGTGACGACGATGACAAACACATTTGCAACCACGACAACAACTCATCAATATGTAACAAGCGACCTTCTTCTAAAGGATTACGTAAAAAAACATCATCAAGGTAAATATTATAACTATAGAAATTTAAAAGGTGATAAGGTAACCATAGAAACACTTATTCTGAGTTGTTTTTTTTTCTTTAAATTTCTGTTATGCGTAACAAAACAGCGATGTCGAGATTCCGTTAAAACTCACGTTGTCCTTTACGGAGCTCTGGGAGCCGGCGAAGAGAAGAACTCTTGCACACTGGTTGTGACCTCGCAGGGCGGCGGAGTGAAGGGGAGTGAAGCCGAGCTAAAAATCGTATGAAGGTGATGATGATGATGATGATGAAAACAGTGGTGATTACAATATGTGATGAGGTGACTATATAAAAAAAAATCTCCAGGATCATCAGCATCACCCCCATATTACATCATCATCGCCATCATCACCACTACCATCATCATTATCATAACATTAATTTATAAAGCATAAATGCCCCAACGTTCATTCACCATCACATCTTGTAACTAAAAAATCTTTAACTTTATTAGTGATATCCTAATCATCATCATCATCAACATCACCCCCATATTACATCATCATCAACATCACAATCATCATCATTATCATAACATTAATTTATAAAACATAAATGCCTTAACATTCATCATCTAACTTTATTAGTGACGTCGACACGGGCGTAGTAATGCGTCAGCAGCTCGACACAGCGACTGTATCCGTTCCAGGCGGCTCCGTGGATCGCAGTGTTGCCGCACTGTCGTTTAATAAATAATCGTCGTCACCGTTTATTTTTAAAACGTCCCTATTCCACGCTAAGCTAGCGAGGGTCGGACGTTTTTCTTCTCCGTATATCTAGCCTTTCCACAAGCCCACGATCCAGGGCAGACTGCCACTTTAGGTCGAGCGCATTCGCATCTTTTTTTATGCATTAATACACAAAAGAAATAATAATAATAATAAGTGTATTTATATAGCGCCAAGATTAGCTGAGGCGCTTTCGAAAGTCCCCGAAAATATTTTAAAATAATAAGTTTTTAATTTCTTCTTGAAAAGTTCCGTCGACTCAGTAGCTCTTATGTCGGGAGGTAGTGGATTCCACACACATGGCGAATGAATGAATAAATGAATGAACGAATAAATGAATGAATGAATATTTTAGAGATCGCACTAAAAATCCTAAAATATCAACATCTCAAGTTCATTTCTCGGAAAGAGGTCAACACTCACGTTGTCTTGCTCGTCAGGGTACGAACCGTAGACCAGAAGCCCTTTGACGACGTTCGCGTGACCCTTGGCCGAGGCAACAATCAGGGGGGTGTAACCGTTCTGCAGTTATTGAGTGAGAAAAAGATGAAAATTTATTGTTTTATTAAAAAAAATTGAAACTATTAATTTTAAAGAAATATATATATATCACATGTGATGTAGAATATGCTATTAATTTTAAAGAAATATATATATATCACATGTGATGTAGAATATGCTATTAATTTTAAAGAAATATATATATATCACATGTGATGTAGAATATGCTATTAATTTTAAAGAAATATATATATATCACATGTGATGTAGAGAATATGCGCGACCCTCTTACAAGTCTTACAAGAAAAGATAGGAAGATGAAGTACGCAAAAAAAACCAATAAAACTATTCGACTACCTTGTTTCTTGTCGTGACCGAGTAACCGCTTTTAATGAGGGCGTAGACAATGTCGAGGTCACCCACGACTGCAGCCACGTGAAGAGGAGTGCTTTCATCCTGTTAAGAAAAAATGAAATTAAACTTCGTTCGAGACGGAGTTTTCCGCGACCTCGACACAAGTAGCACCTGTAATTACAGGTGTTACGTTAATCAATGCCTCGATAGCTTAAGAACCAGCAGAAATCCAGGTAACAATTCGATGGCCATAGGTGGATAAAAGTCACTGTCGATATGAGCAGCCGAAAGTCAACTCTTAGCTCATTATAAGATGCAGGCCTTTTCTTGGCTACGAAAATTTAATCCGAAACAGCAGCGCGACTAGCAAACAAAATGTCGGTTAAAAAGTAAAGTACATACGACATTATAACGCATTCAATATATGGAACACTAGCAGTGCCCGTAGCGGCTTCGCTCGCATGAAATTAGAGAGTTTGAACCGTGCATCCATAGTAGAGATCAATTTTTTAGGTCTCGGCTCGGCCCGTCGACAACTTAGCCCAGCCCGTTTTAAAAACCTAAACTCCTGGCCCGGAACAGCCCGTTTGAATTAGGCCCGGCCCATTCTTACAGGCCTAGAAGTTCTATATACTTGATGAAAAACTTCGGCCCGTCCCACCTGGACTTCAGGTTTGGCCCGGCCCAACTGAAGACCCTAAAATCACTAAAATATCTATATACTTGGTGAAAAACCTCGGCCCGTCCCACTTTGATTTAAGGTTTGGCCTGGCCCGTGTGAAGACTCTAAAACAACGGCTTGGCCCAACCGGTGATAAACTGGACTTAGCTACTTTTAACCGGCACAAAACTTCAAAATACTAATTTTTACATTTTTAGCACTTACAGTTTTTGAGTAGCAGTTATTTTGAAATCAAATAACCCTTATTTCCACCCTACATTTGAAGTCCTGGAAACCAAATTTTTAAAAAATGTTGAAACAGTTATATCATTATTTTTAGAGTAAATACTAAATACTAATTTTGACATCTGTAGCATTCACAGTTTTTGAGTAGCAGTTACTTTAAAAACCAAAGAAACCTTTTTCCACCCCACATTTGAGATCATGAAAACCAAAATTTCATATATCCTTATTTTTAGAGTAGAAACTAAATACTAATTTTTACTTTTGTAGCATTTACAGTTTTTGAGTAGCAGTTACTTTAAACACCAAGTAACCTAATTTTCCACCCCACATTTGAGGTCCTGAAAACCAAATTTTCAAAAAATAGTGAAACACGTATATCATTATTTTTAGAGTAGAAACTAAATACTAATTTTTACTTTTGTAGCATTTACAGTTTTTGAGTATCAGTTACTTTAAAAACCAAGTAATCCTATTGTCCAGCCCAAATTTAATGTTCTGGAAACCAAATTTATAAAAAAAATGGTGAAACACGTATATCTTTATTTTTAGAATAGAAACTAAATACTAATTTTTAAATCTGTGGTATTTACAGTTTTTGAGTAGCAGTTACTTTAAAAAACAAATAACCCTATTTTCCACCCCACATTTGAAGTCCTGGAAATCAAATTTTCAAAAAATGCTAAAACACGTATTTCATTACTTTTTGAAATAGAAACTAAATACTAATTTTTACTCTTGTAGCATTAACAGTTTTTGAGTAGAAGCTACTTTAAAAACCAAATAACCCAATTTTCCAACCCACATTTGAGGTTCGGGAAACCGAATTTTCAAAAAATGGTGAAACACGTATCTTTTTATTTTTCAAAAAGAATCTATATACCAAATTTCAAAATCTCCTCATTTTTGGTTTTTGAGATATACAATGTTTTAGAAAAAAGTTTGTTTTTCAGTTTTTTCCCCTCAGGAGCAAAATTTTCAAAAATCCTTTCTTAGCGGATGTTTACGCTATAAAAGTAATATAAGTTCCAAATTTCACGTTCCTAGGATGAGGCGTTTGAGCTCGGCGTTGATTATCAGTCAGTCATCTGTCAGTCAGTCAGTCAGTCAGTCAGTCAGTCAGTCAGGACATGCTCTTTTATATATATAGATTAATTTTAAATAATTATAATTTGAATTTCTTAAATGGTATAAAAAAACAACTAAATATTCATTGATAATATAAATTATCATAAATTATTGCAATCAAGTAACAATCCTCCAAAAACCTTGTAAACAACACTGGGCATTCTTCCATTCAAGAGTTCCTTCACAGCTTTGAGATTTTTTGCCCGAATGGCAGCTTTTAGTTCATCAGCGTAAGTCATTGTTGCATCTCATGAAATGACACGACACCTACCCTGTTGAGTAGAAATGTGTTTATTTGTACGATAATATTAATTTATAATATAAAATTATGTGTGTGTACAATGAAATAACAAATATACAGAAAATAATAATATACAAATAACAATAAACATAAAAATATACAATACAATAATCCTTATTGTATTATTGAATAATGTTTTTCAAGTATGACTCTAAAAAAGTCTCTTTTTTTTACCTGCTGAGACTGAACAACAGTAATTTACAAGTGACACAGAGTAATGTTAGTGATGGTTTGACGGCCTGCTTTTCCACCGTGGCTAATATAATAATACTATAAAAACTTGACAAGAGGAGTAGACGACGGAGACAGAATAAAAGCAGAAAACTGAACAGAGACGACAGCGTCTGCTTGGTTCTTACTTAATTTTGTTCCAATATAATGAATATATATTATATAATTATAGATATACACAGCACCGGTTTTAAATTCGTTTTACATGAAAAAATACGTTTACAAAAAAAAATATAAGAAAAGATTTTTAGCAGATAATTTAATTAATATTATAAAAATTAACGGTGCAAAGAATCCCCCCAATAATTTTGAACGCTAAACGTCGCTAGCCAGAAAATTGTAAACAAAAATTAATTTTTGATACCTAGTCAAAGAATGTAAAAAAAAGTTTAAAAAAACGAAAATATAAAAAACATATTTTATTAATGATTTATAAATTAAGCTAGCCAGTAAAATAAATAAGTGCGATTTATTGGGTTTATTAGCGTTAATATCTTGAATAAACTCTTTTAAGCACAACCGCGCACAACACTGACCACAAACGTTCTGGTTAATATATTATCTTTAAGAGAAAACTGGTTAAGAAATTATTAAAAAGCTCAGTTTTGAAAAAATTTGTTCTCAAACTACTTAGCTCTGTACTTTTTAAAAATCCATTCCCTAGCCCTTGCAATTTGGTCGTCTGTCAATGTTTAACTTCTTCTGCTTATTCAAGTTTATAAGAAAAAGCTTAAAAATAAGTAATAACTGTAACACCAGAACACTTGGTGGTGAATTGATGTACATAGAGACACTGATTCTAGTGACTCTTTCCAGTTTGCATTTACAATTTTTTTTCTATGTATACAATCTTATTCATCGAGAAGTGGTTTGCCTGCGTGCTGTCAAGCAGACATGTGAAATTGAGCAAAACGTGATCAAACGTCTTTTAGAGGTTGAATATCGGAGGTTATTATACTTTAAGGAGGGGATTGTGGGCTGATCTGAGTAACCAGTTCACCAAAGGCTTTGGCACTCGTGACATGGTTAGTTAATAGGTAATAAAGTAGAAAATAACTCGATAATTGCTGAACGAATTTAGGGCAACTAATTCCTGCGGAAGTAGATATACTTAATAATTTTCCGGAAAAGAATAAGCGATGGGTGATTAAATTGAAATTTAAATGTAAACGTAGTATTTAAACGATTTTTTATGTTTTATCATCTATGTACAAAATCTTTAATAAATAATAAAAAAAAGTTATTTGGGTAAATAAAAAAAAAACTAGTTTATGTTTACGTCTTTGGTTCGTCACTTTTATACACGCAATTTGATTAACGGGAATATTTTTTCGCTGACTTTTTAAAACCAATCAATTTTATTTTCTTCATTTCAATTTTAAATTATACATTTTTACACGTAACAACGCCATTTTTTGCTTGTCTGCACTTATACACTGACCCGACCGGGCTCATGATCTAGACTACTAGATCAAATATATAAACCCGGCCAGTTTCAACTTTAATGTTAGTTAAAGTTGTGCTCTTGAATTCACTGAAATCCATTCAGTCTAGAAAAAAAAACTCTTAATATTTCGAGATGCCTACAAGAACTTACGTGAGTTTTACTTTCGGCCTGTTCTGCACACCCAGGTACGACGAGGACAGAGTGATCGGAGATCTACCGATCGAACAAGACCTCATCTGCTCCGTTTGTCTCTATATTTTCTACAAACCCAAATCCATCTCCTCGTGCGGCCATACTTTCTGTCAGTCGTGCATTGCTCGCTGGTTTTGCGTTCACAGAAATTGCCCCCTGTGTCGAGAGAGCTGTCGCTTCTCAGATTTTACCGATCCGTCGGAGGACGTCTTGAACGCACTGGGTTCTGTGATTATTCGCTGCCGTTTCACCGGCTGCACGACGGCCATGACGATACCAGAAATTGAACGACACGAAGAGACATGTCCGTTACGCTCGACGAACGTAGAAACAGACGTTACCCAGTGGGTATCCAGTAGCATCTCCAGTAGCAGTAGTAGCGGTGAATTTGGCAGTCGCGAGCGTAGTAGAAGTAACAACAACAGCAACAGGAATTACTTACGAGTAGCAGCCCCTCTTTTTTTAACAAACGGTACCTTTTACTTCAACGAAAGAAGGCCTCGGTTCGAACCGGTAGATTCACAGTCGTTTTCGTCTATAGCGTCAGCGCACAGCAGACAGCAGCCGGCCGACAGAGCCGCTTTCGAAGAAAGGAACAGCGACATGCTACACTTGTCGACGAGAGACGGAATGACCAAGAAGGAGCTGGAAGAAAACATCATCGGATGGACTATTAGAAGGATTTTTCAGTCGCAAGAGTGGAGATATCTGAATTTTGGTTAGGATTAGTTGATTGATCACGTTAAAAACCAGTCACATATGTTTTCAATGTAAAACTAACTATCCGACAGACTTGGTGACCACTTGTAAGTTTTGTATGAGCCCAATTTGATATCTCCCATAATTATTAAGAAATATCAGACCTTTACAAAAGTCTATTTTCTTTTTTTCGAAATCATATTTTGTTTAAATTTACTGTAACTTAATAAATAATTAAAAAAAGTTTAATTATGTTTTTTAAATAAAAACTGATGTATACAAATCAAATAATTTTTATTGTTTTCTTCATTGTCTCCTATGATGACATGCCAACTTCCAGCTAATCCAACGTTCTTCAGCGAGAGAAGCATTGAAAATTTCTGGAAACGAATAATTGGAGAGACGAATGCTGCTTACGTATGTCTAAACGACGGTCTTGGTTACATAGCAAGAGGTAAATAAAATGGTTTCTGGGTGGGGTGTCATTTGGGGGGAAGGTGGGGAGGGGGTACAGGGGGATTTTTCCAAAGGATTTTCAGGATTTTTTTTAAATAGCTACAGAGCTTTTTGAAAAATATTTGGAAAAGTACTTATGATTATTTCCCGGCCATCGGCTATTTTTGGAGAAAAAAAGTGTTGAAGGTTTTGGAAAAAATTTGGAAAAAGACTTACGACAATCCTCCCGCCCCCGCTAATTAGCTATTTTTGGAGAAAAAGTTTAGCACTAGGAGTATAACATTATCGAGTGTGTCGATTTCTGAAACATTTTGCTCCAGGCTTTGCTAAAATGATTTCATGGATGGCAATTTTTATTTAGTATTTAATAAATCAAATAAAACGCTACTCTTTGACTCGACTTTTGAAAAGTGGATCTAAGCTAGAAGAAGTAAAAAGCTCTAATCTAAATAGTTTTTGACTCATTTGGGGATGTTTCTATTTAAAAGTCGGATTCAAATTCTCCGAAGGAATGACTTAGGTTACGAACTGTTCATAAATAAATAAATAACATAATCACCGCCCCCCTTCACACATTACTCTTCACCAATGTTAGGACATACGATGAATAACTTTTAATAACCACCATAAGCACAGAAATACCAGAATCACTAGCGATTTAATCAGAGGATCTGTGAGCAAAATAACAGCTAAACAATTCCACGGCTGTATTGTATGTATATCCGTCTAAGTCTTGAGAGTGGTTAAAGTTTAAATCGGAGATTAATAAAAAAAAACTTTCAAAGTTTTCAATTGAAAATGCAATTAAATGTTTGAAAGTTATATATCTATTTGCACTTGTTTTAGACCGAGCAAGATTGAGAACGGTGGGCGAATTTACAAGGAGGCTGATAGGCAGGTGTCAGCACGAAATCCACCGCCGGAGCTATCACGTTGAGGCCAGGATCAGGTTCAAAAAGTACAACTCTAACGGCTTCTTTAAGCTCAACGGGTCATTTACAGTTTTTAATTAATTAATTTCGCTTTTAATCGGTTAATTGATTAATCGATGAGACTGTACCTCGAACTTTGAACTTTGTACCTTTGTACCTCGAACTTTGAACTTTGAACTTTTAATGCGTTTTAAGACAGTACTACCTTTTTTTGTATTTTAAGACGAACGATAATGAATAAATAATGTTTTTTCCTGTGGCTTAGATGATTTTTTAATTTGAAATTAAGTGGTTTTCTATCATATATTTATTTAAATAACAACCTGAACAGAGATCCAGCCTCCAACTCCTGCATAAAGAAGGGTAGTATTGAATAATAAATTCCATGCTCTGAAAAATAAAATTGTATACATATTTAACACACATAACTATTTCATCTTTCTTTCTCTTCAGTTAAAACTGCGGAGTTTTTATCACTCGTGAGCCCATTTAGACCAGAGGCGGCCGTTTTTTTCCGGGCACCTACCCGTCCCCCATCACAATTATTTCTTAAGAGTCTTTCCTCCATTTTGTTTTAATTACTAGAGGTCCCAAAAGACGGATGTTTGAACATTACGATGAAAATATATTTAATAAATTTAAGTTATTTAGATATTTATTTATTTAATTCAGTTATTCATGTGTATAATTATTTATTAAATTAATTTGCAATAAATACCAAAGCGTCTCGCACAAAAAGTTTGACATGGAGACATGCTCAGCTCTTGAATCAAATGAAAGAGCAAATAATTTTTCCACAGAAAAAAGGATGAATTAGAATATTACTAATTTGTAATTTTATGAGTTAATTCAAATTATTTTTATTATTTTATTTATTTGCCATAGATACCAAAGCTTCTCGCGCAAAACGTCTTACACATGTTGGGTTATTATATCATATATATTCCAATTGTTTCATATCATTACAGTTTTTCTAGGATTAGGGGGGGGGGGCATGGTTAGTTCGGAACGTCGATCGGAAGTCTTGCGTGGGCCTTACGACATTGGGGGCTTAATTGGAAATTCCCAAATTTATTTTCGACTTTGGCAAATGAGCACTCTCTGAATGACAACCAATCCTGGTACCAAATTCAAGCCCGGCGCTTAACACAAAAGATGCGTGTATTTAGTACAAGCAGGCCCTCAAGCTATAATAATAAATCTAACAATATCATCGGTTTGTTAAGACGCAGGCTTCAAAGCTAACGAATTTAGCGATTGTTTTTGTTAAGTTTTAACGATGGTTGTATGAAATCATATCCTCTTTATATGCGACTGGCTCCGAGCGAAAATTCGAATAGTGCTGAAAACGTTTTATAAATAAAAAACAAGTTTTTCAATTTCAAAGTAAGAAAAGTTATTTTTCATCTTTTTTGTTTCTCAATTTTATGTATAATTAACCTATTAATTAGCAAGAAACATCTTGTTTTATTTTACTGATTGACATATAATTGTTATTGTCTGTCAAACAAGTAGATAAACAAGTCCTACTCGATGGATGAAACTGATATTTAAATCGAGCATTATGACGACATCAATATTCAAAAAAAAATAATCTAGATAGAAAATGCCACCACGCCCACGAAAGAAGGTCTACTCCACTCCAGCCTCGCCACAAAACCAGATCCAGTCCAGCGGCGGAAACAACGACAGCAATGCCAGGAGCGAAGAAGACGTTCCGGTTCTGTCGTCGTCAACCAGTTACCACCACCTACCGTATTATTTTCCCGAATTAAAAAATAATGAGCAAGTGAGTTCTAGATCAGTTCATTCTTTTTATTTGTAGGTTGTTTTTACTATAAAAAGTACTATTTTTTACTGTTTACTAGAAAGATCTAAATGAATTCTTTTCAACAGATTTAGATACTTAACATTTTTTTGTTTTTATATTATTTGTAAAAGTATTATATTTAAATAACTTTAAAGGTAAAAACGGTAATGGCCGAGTCTGCTGTCGGCAGTTTCATTCTGAGGAATAGTTTCAGTCGTGAAGACACGCTGGTTATTGTTGTCAAGTAAGATGTCCTTATGATCATTCACTCACTCACTCATTCACACTCAATCTCACTCACACTCGCTTGCTCGCTCATTCACTCACTCTCACTCACTCACTCACTCACTCACTCACTCACTCACTCACTCACTCACTCACTCACTCACTCACTCACTCACTCACTCACTCACTCACTCACTCACTCACTCACTCACTCACTCACTCACTCACTCACTCACTCACTCACTCACTCACTCACTCACTCACTCACTCACTCACTCACTCACTCACTCACTCACTCACTCACTCACTCACTCACTCACTCACTCACTCACTCACTCACTCACTCACTCAATTATCATTTTTGCAGGACCAGAGTGAATCAGCTGATCAACATAAAAATTGACCGAAGAGAAGGAATGTACGTAGTCGGCGACAGGCAATGCGAAGACGTGTTCTCCCTGATCAAGTACTTTGAGACAACTGAAATAAAAAACAATGAAAATGTTTCCAACGTTTTCTTAAAAACTCCTATAAGAAACCCAAATCAGCCGTTCATCAGCACCCGTTGTGTCAAAAACCAAAACGGACACGCGAATCCTTCGGCTGATGATGAAACAATCTATATGAGATACCAATCGGAGGATGCCCCATATCTAGTACCGACAGTTTCATTGATGGCTACCAGTCCCTACCTGAATTCCAAGAATGGTCAGCAGAACAAACCGAAGGCAGCTGAGCTTACGCCAACTAGCAACTGCAACTACGTCACCGGCCCGGGCATCACCAAACCCGATGTTGGCACAGGCGACAGCAACATCGAAAATGCCCAAATCATGTCGCTTGCAGATGGATGGAAAGCCATCATGGTACCTGGAAAGCCCGTGGAGTTTCTGTCACCACCGATGCAGCAGGTTTTACAAACTCCACCGCAACAAGTTTTGGCTTCCATGAGCAACCGAGAACTTCAGACTCTGTACTCTGCTGGCTTTAAAATTGTCCAACAGTAGAAGTAAACGATACCAAAAAAGTGCTGGGCCAACAATAACTTTTTATTCATAGTAACTTTAAAACTTTTATTCATAGTAACTTTAAAACTTTTTATTCATAGTAACTTTAAAACTTTTTATTCATAGTAACTTTAAAACTTTTTATTCATCGTAACTGCCAATCACTTTTTTTTATTAATTCAAACTATTTTATTTTCGACATCGTAATAAAATTATAATAAATTAATTAATTATAATGAATCGAATTTTCTCTACAACCTTTTATGCGTTACTTTGTCAAAAGCGGTAATCAAATTCAGATAAGTCATATCTTTTATAGGGATTTCTTCGTTCAATTGAAAAACAATGAAATGTGTTAATTTAAAGAGCACCCCTTACACAGCTCAGAGGCGCTGTTCTTTTACATGACTAGTCACAGAGAAAAACGATTTTACCCGCTGAGTTTACCAATAACATGGGCTATATTCAGCGAGTGCAAGTCGAACCGTGAAGCTCTCACACTCAAGGTTGAGACTCTTCCAATTTAGTTAACCTAGCACTTCTTCCAGCAAATTAATTTAACATGAAGGTCATACTACAAATTCATGTTTGGTTATCTATCAATATGTTTCGTTAGTTCTATCTGGATGACTGTTTTCCTTTGACTTTACACAAAATGCGAGTGAAACTTACAGACCTGCAACTGCTTGCCTCAGATCTGCAACGTTTTGTTGAAAAGTTTTTCACTGATTGCATATTTCAAGTGTCAGTAAATGAATATGTGTGGAAAAGTTACTTTCACAAACAGTTGTGAAAGTCTTAAATGTCAAGGCGAAAGCATAAAGGGTGTAAAGAACAGTGAATGCCTTTTAATATGGAAACTAGCTGTTTTCAGGGCGGCAAGCCACCCCGAGATTGGGGATATAAAAGTCAACCCTTGAGTTTTCAATCTATCCTTCTTCAGTTAGATGCGGCAAGCCACCCCGAGATTGGGGATATAAAAGTCAACCCTTGAGTTTTCAATCTATCCTTCTTCAGTTAGATGCGGAAAATTTCATTGTGATTGAGAAATTTCAACTCTGATATTGGCGCCATTTCGAGCACGTGAGCTAATTGCGAGCCAGTCCCAAGCCTGGAGAAAAGAGGAGGGAAAAGTAAAAAGGATCAAATTTTGATCCACGACAGGAAGTACTTAAGTGCTTCCTACATACAGCCATTAGAGTCTTAACACACCTGGTGTAAAGGACTATAAACTATTATAAAAAAAATTATGAAAATAATAAAATTACTTTTTTGATATTTGAAAATAGTTTACTGATGTGCAAATTAGACAACGAAATATAAGTCACGTCATGGTAACGCCACTGCTCTGTTATATTATAGAAGATAGCATTATATATGTTTGTCATCCCAACAGTGTCCTTATATGGAAATAACATAATATGTTTGTCATCACAACAGTGTCCTTAGATGGAAATAACATAATATGTTAGTCATCAAAACAATGTCACTAGCAGAAGAAGACAAAACAATAGCTTTAACATCTTGTCTTTTTAAGTGAGAATGAAATTACTAAACATAAGATTGACGTCACTGATACCCTCTCTTTTATCTAATATTCTCTTTTTTCAGTTGTTTGAATTATTTAGTACCCACCGCTAAGCTACGATTCAACTGATCTGATTTTACGTTGAAAATTACAATCTGTAAGTGACTGTGAGAGTGAATGAAAATCTTTTCATTCTTTTTTGATAGGCTTGGCTTTACAGCTAAGAGCGATTAGTTTTTCGTATAAAGCTTGAAAAAAGATATGTGCTCCTGAATTCGTGTAACAATTTAGATGAGTTTCTCTTTTAAAATTACAGCATATTAAATAGATTAAAAATAACAACGCATCCGGTACATCGTCTGACGTGATTGGACAATCAATCTACAACTGCTTCTGAAAACCACGCTTACTTATCTAACGAAAAGTAAAATGTTGACTGATTCAAGATATGCCAACCTTCATTGCAAAGATAAAAGCTGCGGCTGTAACAAACACGAATACGAAAGTATCGATGAGAATCCGAAGACAGTGATGAGCAAAAGCAGTTTTAAGTTAGCCCAAGGCCAAATCAAAGATCTACCCGACGGATCCAGAGTAATCATAATTCCTGGGCAACCTGTTGAGCATCAATCTCCCCTAACGCGTCAAATATCCAATTCCCTGCCTAGAGAAATATATGATGCTATGACTCCAGAAATGCATGAAAAAATATCCTCACATGCGAGCTCTATGAATCACCTGCCTTTCGAAGACCTTCGCATTTCGAACTATGCCAACCCTTGCTGTAGGGGTGAAAACTGCGACTGTCTGAGAAACAGCAGCAGAACTGGAAGTCGGATAGACGTGAAAGGTGGTGGAACTGTCGAAACGTCAATTCAAGACCGATTTATAGAATTACCACACGGATGGAGAGCCATCGTGACACCCGGACAGCCAGTCGAGTACCAATCTCCACCGACGCGACAAATATTCACATTTCTTCCAGCCATTGGAAATAATGCCCTGCTCCAGAGGAAACTTCCAAAGATTCTAATGCAAGCAAACGTCGAGCAGAACATGTGCTTTAAATGTCAAACACTGCATTCAAGAACCGTTGATCCTCTGCGAATTTATCACCCAGACCTAAGGAGTTGTGATGAAGTAAGAAGTTAAACAATTTTTGAGTTAATTTATACTAGTATATACTATATAATATGCTTTTTTAGGGTTGTTTATGATAGTTTATAATTTTTTACACCTGGTGTTTTAGGAAGGGGGTAAGGCCAGTATGGCCAGTATGTCGGAAATATCGAATTATTTACTGTCGCGGATCATAAATTGATCCTGCTTACTTTTCCCTCCTCCTTAATTCAGGCTTGAAACTGGCTAACAATAAAAGCAAAATAGAGTTTATCTCTGGGCTATTTTACACTAACTGCCAATAGTTTGATAAAAAAAAGTTCTTAAACTTCTTTTTTTTTAATGTTTGAAATGATGACTAATTTTTTATTCATCGTTTGCAACAATTTCAATTTTTCAGGTGTGTGAATTCATGAAGGACCTCGAGGAAGGATCATTTCTAATCCGAGAAAGCTTCACTTACGAAAACACCCTAACAATTTCTGTCATGTAAGTTAAGCTACTTAATTATTTAGATCGTTTATTGGCCTTTTTGATAGAAAATCACAGTGGCGTAGCGTAGGGGGTTAGGGAAGTGCGGTCCGACCTGGCAAAACCTTTAAGGAGGTGCAAAATTTTGAAAAAAAAATAAATTGTTTTAGAAAAAAGTCCTATCTTCGTCCTCGTTCATCAATTATTTTTGGAGGCTCCCGCCCAATCGCCTGAAACGCCACTGGACAATAACTTATAAAAGGGAGGGGTTATATTTATTTTGAAATATTTTAGAACAACCCTTGATGCTCTAAGGTGATTTTAAGTTTTAACATAGAACATTCTTATATTACTACTAAAGTAAAAATTTGAAATGAACTTTCAGGTACAAGACAAAACGTTTGATTCACATAAGGATAACAACAAACAGGAATGGAATGTACTTCATCGGTGATCGGGAATCTCAGGATTTGTCATTCTTGATCCGGCATTTTGGGGTCAATCCCATTCCCAACAAGGAGAACGTTCCAGGACTATTTCTCAAAATTCCAGTTTATCGCCGGCGAGATCGGAGATATAGCAGATGAGAACAATGTTTTGGAGCATCGACAAATAGTATATCATCTCCATATTGTACCTACCTACAATACACCTATATCGCCCGGCCCGGTGGGACGTAACACAGAGAGTTAGAAACTAATTTGTGACGATTAGCATAATGCACATTTTCATCTTATGTACATTTGCAATAGTCTTTTACTATTATTATCACAATTCATCTATGGATTCCTATGACAGTAGGATAGGAGTCAATGATTCATTCTATAAGTGCTGGGGTAATTAATCGCAATTGATATGTACATGTAGGGCCAAATCCGTGGCGGATCCCCGTGCGAAAGCGTCTGCAGTGACATCGATAACAACATTTGAACATGGTTAAAGATACATTTTTTTAAAATTCGTTTTATAAGAAATCTGTCGTCTGTTGTTTTATTCTTTTTCAGTTCATTACTGCAATACAGCAGAGGTGTTATGTTATTACATAACTAGAAAAATCATTAATTATTAAATTCAAATATAACCTAAACAAAGTTTGCTTAGCTGCCAAAATGTTGAGTCACATTATGGATCTAAGTCTTTTACTTATGAATAGCGTAATGTACTGGCGAATTATCACAAACTAAAAGCAAATTTTTACCAGTTGCTATCTTTGCATACCATGATCGGCAAAAACACAGCAACTAAATTGGTGCCTGTTGCATTTGCATTTATGTCTGGCAAGCGACGGGTCGATTATGTGGCTGTTCTTCAAAGTCTTCAGAAGGCAGGCATAACAATTAAAACATTAATGGGTAATTGATACAAAATCTTTTTGAATTTTTTATATCAGTCAGAAAATTTTAAATTGTTTTTATTATGTTATTCAGCTGATTTTGAGATAGGGATGTGGACAGCAGCCAAACACGTTTTCCCAGGAGTGGAGGTACATGGCTGCTTGTTTCATTTTCAACAAGCCCTCTACCGAAAAGCGACGGTAAGTAATATATTGTTTTATAAGACTTTACAACAGTAACTGTGATTTTTTCTCCAGGAAATTGGTCTCAAAACCGATTACGAAAAAAAAGTAGAAATATATAAAGGTATAAAAAAGTTTATGGCACTGCCATATTTGCCTCCTGGAGAAATCCATAATGTATTTGAGACCCTTGATCTAGAAACACGAATACCAGCACTCAAAGTAAAATTTAATTAATATTAACGTTAAAATTTGTTGACTTGTTTTATATTTCCTTCTTATTTTTAGACATTAGCGGACTACATAAAAAAAACTTGGATCAAAGGAAAATATAAAATATCAGAATGGAGCGTCTACCAGAGAGACTGTAAGACCAACAACGACATTGAGGCGTGGCAAAGTGCCCTCAACAACCTAGTAGAGCGCAAGTCGTTCTACGAAGTTGTTGATATTTTATTTACAAAAGCATCGGCAATTCCAGTCGAAGAAGCCTGTGCTGCAACAGGGCAACCGCTGAAGCAACACAAACCCTCAACACTGGAAAAAGATGAAAGGGTGTGGGAGCTCTGGATAGCTTTTGAAGAAAAATTGATATCCGGGCTCTCCACGCCGAAGTTGTTGATTTACTAATTAAAAAGAATTAAATTTATTTCTGTCTACGTGTTTTTTGTTATAAATTGTTCTCAACGCGTATTAAAAAGTCCATGGTCTCGGTGTACTATGAGCTTATGGAAATTGACTGCGCTGGTAGCGTGAATACATAAGGTAGTCGTGCTGGTGAAGTGATGAGGACTTTTTTTAGTAATAATAATAAACAAGTGAACCGTCAAAAACCTCGTTAAGTCTATAACTTTAATAACTACATAAATGAAACGAGCGCCAGAGCTTTGTGGCCGGTTGTCAAACGATTTTCTTAGAGTCGCTAGGTGGCAGGAAAACTACTTATATTGCACAACATTTGATTTAAATAATTTTAATTGATTTAAGGCCTAATTAATGTCGGAAATATTTAATTCATGTATTGTCATCCAGAATAAAGCTTTCCCGAAAGTTTTAGAGCTCTAGGTCAAAAAGTGGGTGAATTTTTGTTGCTAACAAGACACCTTCGAGTCATATCAAGTTGCAGTTCAAATAGAAAGAAGCTTTCGTTACTAATGCTGATTTTGGTTTGTTAAATAGATCTGGTAAGAAAAAGCTATCGAAGCGTAGGTGAAGTATCCAACTTGCTGTAGTCGAATTTCGTGTATTGCAGTTCCCAATTGCCGGGAGACAGTGACTGTTGTTTACCACCCATTTGAAGATGGCGCGCAACTCAGTCGATAAATGATCACGCACGTGAAACAGTGATATTAAATGTTACCAATAATGATAGACAGTTTCAGTTCGATTCCTTCTCGAGTCGAGAAAATATCTCAGCGTTATTTTGTGGTGCAATGTGAGCGGTGCTAGGACTAGGACTAAGGTGTGAGTATTTCACTGATAGATTACAAGACTATTGCTTGGCTGTCGTAACGCATTTGTTTTCTGAAAAAAAATAGTCCATGACCGCGGTTTGGGGGGATGACCGCCGGTTGGGTGTCTGACCACAGGTTGGGGAGATGGCCACGGCACTGATTGTAAGCCATCTATAATATTAAAAGCTAATAAGTTCTTAAGTATCTCGACGGGATGTATACTATTTCCCGGCATGCCAGTCATAGTTGTAATTGTAATTCCCAATTTTGTTATCAAAAAATACGTCAATAAACATAAATAGGTGTGTCATAACTGCCTAGATAACCAAAAACTTTCCAAATTACTGCACCTGCTACAAATGAAACGAGGAATTTATACAGAAAGGCTCGGCGACATGTCGATGATATATCACCACCTACAGAACGAGACTTGAAGCAATAACAAATATAGTCATACCTTGATGACTAGTGAGAAGAATTCTCCTGAGAAACCTATGGAAGATCTCTCTAAAATAACGACAGTAAAAGTACAGCAAATGTCGCAATCTTAATCAAGATGTTAGTTAGTAAGTACTTGCTAATTTTATAAATAGAAATCAGCCGAGTTAGTTTCTGACGTCAAGGAATCGTCTTGAATTAGGCAGGCCAAATGACTCCGTAGTTTTAATCTATTTATATTAGTTATTGCAGATCATGATACATTTTTAAGAATTAAGACTAAGGACCGGCTTATCTACAATGACAGCGGACAGAGGGAGCCCAGGATGATGCTAAATACTAAAAAAATATTTTTATTTAAATTTCTATTAACTCTCTTGCTCTGCCATTATCTCACAATTTTTAACTTAGTTTTGACCCTGCGCCAATCGGAAAGTGTCTTGGGACCCTGCTTGCCCTTTTCCGGAAACTCTTAGATTGGTACAAATCAAAGGTAGATATTCAGCCTATTTCCGATTGTCATTTAGCTCCAGGCTGAATATTGGCAGGCAAGTCTACAGAGGAACTATTGAAATGGTTTTTGTAAACAACAAAAATCTCAAGCAAGTAAACCAAATGATTTATTAAAACTCTTTCTATCGCCAACTTCCTTGTTTTGAATCGTGGGCTTGTTCAGTCTGTTCAACGAACCGTCACCATCAAGCTCAGAGAGCTAGCTAGCCAGCTAGCTAGCAGTCTTTTGTCATGGGCTTGCATTACCCGCCAGTTCTCATAGCCGCAGTAAATATTAAAGCCTGTGTACAAAAAAACGGAACGTTAGTTGCCTGAAAATTTTATTGAGCTTAAGAGCTTTTTCTTTCCATTTTTTTTTCTTTGTTGAAGAAGACCTGGGCTCAGCCGTCAATGTTAGCAAATCAGATTTATATATTTTAATGGTGAAATCTTAAAAATCAACCAAATCGAACAAATCTATAACAACTAATGGCGTAATAATTAAAAAACTATGTATTTGTCTTGAAACAGAAAGATGCCATCCAAAAATCCCGACAAAGAAGGTTCGGCGACATATAGCCAAGAAAGTTACTACATAACCTGCAATAATCAGTCCCGAGAAACTGCAAACATTCATGACCTGCCGTATTTCCATCCTGATGTTGTTGATTCTGACAAAGTAAGATACTAAAACTACTTGATTCCGTTTGCTGACTATTGATTATTCATTTATTTAAACAAGTTTGATCACCTCAATCTACTGTTTTGTTCTGACATATTTTCTGCACCTATACCAGAGTACTGCAATGGCCGATTTCTCGCGGTCCGTTTCATAGACCAACATTTTAGCCCGGCCGTGCTTATTTGAGCCCGAGCTATTTTACAGTCCAAAAAACCCTATACTTGGTGCAAAATCCTTGGTCCGGCGTAGACTGAGTTCGGCCCGGCCCATTTGAAAACCCTTAAATAAAGGCCCGGTCCAATCCAGCCCGTGCATTACTTTACTGTATACCCCTTTTTCATGGCCATCAAAGTTCACGCACAAAAGAGAGTTTGTTCTCTTTCTGTAACATTCACGTCCTTTTTAAAATTGCCGTTATTTTTATTTTTTTTCGCTCGACGCGATTTGGAATTTGATTTATCTTGATTATTTCAATTTTTTAGGTTCGTGAAGTTCTGAAGGATCGCTCAGAAGGTTCATTCATTATCAGAAAAAGTTGCGGTTTGCCAAACAATCTAACGATATCTGTAAAGTAAGTTCTTTATTTTAGTCTGTAGTGCTAACTCTTAACAATAACTACTTTATTATTATTACTATTTTTGTAAAAACAGGTCAGAATTAGAAACCTTTTTCACTTAACCATTTCTAAACATTCTTGTTGATATTTTAGGCACCGAGATGGACAGCTGATTCACTTGAGAATCGACCGCCGATCCGGCATGTACGCGATCGGCGACAAAAAATTCAACGACATTCCGTCCTTGGTCAAAAGCTTCGAGACGAAACCGATCGTCAACGCCGAGAACATTCCCGGAGTTTTTCTCAAAACGCCCGTCCGTCGGGCTGGCTTCATTAAATATGGCGAAGACATGTACTGCGGTTATGCCAATGAAAAGAGTGCAGGATGCCGAGATACGATATTCCCTCTCTCTTCTAGCCAGTTCAGCCAGGATCACTATGTAAATAGCATATGTACAACTCCTGGCTGTTGTACACGACCCAGAAACTCGCACAGCACCAGCAGTGACAGTGGCAGCAGCACTCAGAGTCCCAGTGGTGATGGTAACGTCAAACTGGCTGAAATCATTGATCTGAATAACGGCTGGAGAATTATCAACGTTCCGGGACAGTCTCCAGAGTATCTAGCTCCACCTACGCGACAAGTATTCACCTGTTTACCTGAGCAGGTGAAAGAGGCAATGTCTCCGGAAATACGCGGCTTTATTAATAATCTCGAGGTCCCAAGTCCCTCTGTCAGCCCAGACCCAAAAGGTCCTGGTACATCAAGCTACATGGACATGAATCAAAGTTCAAAGAAGAATTAGAAGTCACGAGCTGTTTGTTGTAGTACCGATAAACGTTTGCTTGACTAGAGAGTGACCAATCATAACTGCCACGCGCCATATTGCAACTATTTCCAGCTCTATTAAAACTTATTTAATTAACCTCGAACAATACGCTGGCCTAATAATTTGTTATTTTCAGATTAACCAATAAAGTTTCAAGTGAGGGTAACTTAAGTTTGTTTAAGCGCGTTTTTCTCAAACGATAAGACGATTTATATAATCTATTACTATCTATTAAGCTGGCACTTTTAGAATAAAGAGTTTAGCTATAACTACAATAACTGATCTGAACACATAATAATAATAATAATAATCAGCTGGTAATAACTGTTGACAGGCCGCGTATTGAAAGATCTCACTCTAGTCGTGAGATTTTCTATAAAAACAAAAAAAACCATACCAAGGTTATTAATAGGAGCACAAAAACTGGAAAACTGCAGGTTTTTTCTTGGCTTTTACCAAAATCTGCTTGAATTTTTGACTCGACAATAACTAGGAAGAAAAATCCGTTTAGTTGAATTGTAGTTTCATTTCAAGTAGTAGGTATAATTTATCGACAAAAGGGTTTAAAATCGCTCTGATCAGTTGTTCTTATTTCCTTTAATATTTAGGATGGCTATATATATATATATATATATATATATATATATATATATATATATATATATATATATATATATATATATATATATATATATATATATATATATATATATATATATATATATATATATATATATGTGTGTGTCGGATTAGTCAGAGATTATTTTTAATGAAGTTGGTCAATATACTGATCGGATCTCCAACTCTCAAACTGATAAAGCTGCAGCTTTCCGGGGTTTTTCTTCGCTCCAGCCTCCAGCGTTTGGAAAGTCGAACACACAAAAGGCTATCTCTGTTACAAATTACTTCTTCATAAGAACAGTTCTTATACAGTACAGTAAAAAAATCTAGAGAGTTCATTCACTCCAAGGATATCCTGATATAACAAGATATCCTTGATTCACTCTGTCTTGATTTCACCAAGTACAGATTTTCCGAAAAAAAACTCCACCGGATATCCGGTTCAGAACTAGGTACCGAGGTTCTTTGTTGAAAGTGCTAATTAGATTGATCGTAATTTAGACGCTCTATGATTCAATTCAGAAGAATCCTATATACATAGGAAAACGTTGATTGGTCTAGTTGTGTTCAAAGCAATCCAACTTCGACCACGGAAATCCTGTTATTGCCTGGACTATGCTTAAAAAAAAGAAAATGAGACCGATTCATGATTTTCAAAAGAGAATGACTTGGTATTTACTGCTAAATCCAAACAAATTGCTTGTATTTTTTACCTTGAAAAACCTAGCGTATAAGATTAAAAACTTTTTATTATAATATTTTTTCATTTTTAATAATTTTAATATCGCTTTTTTTGTTTGAACATTAAATATCGTAATTGTTTCGTGACCTTCTAGCTTGTATTATCGGGTGTTTTCCTTATACTATTTCCTGTTTCACAATTGACGTTTAGAAAACAATCGTCCTCGATCATCATCATCACAACCACTATTTTTATCATCATCACCACCACCACCACCATCATCATCATCATCATAAGTATCATCATCATCATAAGTATCATCATCATCATAAGTATCATCATCATCATCAAAGCAATCTCCGCTCCAGCAACACGTCACCCCCCCCCCCCCACCTCCGACCCCCTACATGTAAAACTCACTCAAGTTCCATAATACATATTTGCTAAACCGTTTTAGATGCTCGTCCGTTCTTGTTCTTCATCCATAAATTCGTACAAAACACGTACACACACGCACGCCGTCTCTACGCAATATCTGTACACGCATGAAATGTGTATGCTTATCCGCATGTACGTATATATATATATATATATATATATATATATATATATATATATATATATATATATATATATATATATATATATATATATATATATATATATATATATATATATATATATATATATATATATATATATATATATATATATATATATAGCGGAGACAGTAGTGTCGACTGAAGACGCAGCGCATACAGCGGTCGGTGTTGTTGTGCCTCCTCGGCAAAACATTGTCGTTCGAAATTAATGAAATAAGAGAGGTGTCTTGTTTTCGGTTTAAAAATTTTTCTTTTTAAAAGATTTCAATTTTTAAAACTCGTCGACTGAAAGTATCTCGATAGGTTTTCGTTGCTCGTAACGTTCAGGATGTATTTATTTTATATTTATATTATGTCGTTGGTTCTATTGTTTTTGTTTTGATAGCGATAATAGATTATATCACTCATTTTGTGTTTTTATGCAACACAGAGTTTTCACCTTTCAACGAAGAATTAGTGACCGACTATTCCACACCAGATTGCCAGTTTCATGGATTTCAGTAGTAAAGACTTCATTCCTAATGAGCAGTTCTAGCAACAGTATTAATTCTTCCACACCAATGTCGGATATTAAATTACAATAATAATTATAGATAATTGAATTTTCGTTATTGCACCGACGGAAAATGCCGCCTTCTTTCCCTTGAGATCTATCTGCTTCATCATTACCTATGCCAGCTCATGGTTTATCATACCAGTCGGTGCCACAACCCAAATGAGGTTAGCTTAATTTAAGATCATTTTTCCCCAGACGTGCGAGATAACTGTTATAAGTTATAATAATGTTTTCTTTCTTAATTGAAGAAATTTTTCTTATTTCGTCGTCTATTAGGAACTACTCTAAATTTTTTTTTCAACGATAATAATGATAATTAATAGTTAGTAAACCAGCGTCAGCTCCATATGGTGAGCGTTTAAAAACTTTTCATTCAGCTCTGTAATTATAATTTTTATTAATTTTATTTAAAAAATATGTTTCAGAGAGACTTTTTGTTTTTTAATACATCAATTTTTGACGGCGATAAAAAGCTCGAATATATTATTATATGCCCACGAACTGAGTGACACTGACACGCATAGAGTGAGAGAGACACGGATTGAGCAAGAGAAGCACGGATACGGACAGAGACACAGTATCACGGAGCAAGAGGGGCATCGATATGCAGCTGAAGAGACGCAAATGGAGCAAGAGAAACACAGTTACGAACAAAAAGACTTAAAAAGAGTATTACGGGTGCAGCTAGAACAACGCTGTATCAGATATAGTAACGTGTAGGTAGGTAGAGGTACATAATTGTAGTTGCCGAGTAAACCTTGTAAGGTGTTTAATTCATTTCGCACTCGAACGTTCAACAGAGTTGAGAAATAACGAAATGAAATTGTACCGACAGGAAGAGATAGAAAGAAAGAAAGAGACAGACATACAAAGAGAAACTTCTAACCGAACATACCTGAAAAAACGGGATAGGTAAATTATAGGAAGTCAAAAAAACCATCAAAGTATTTTATGTTCGTTTGGTTCACATCTGTCTGCAAAACAAATGGGTTGTAAAACACGTGTGTCCTTGAACTTCTACACCTTCGTCATTCTCTTTGTCTCTCTTTCTTTCTCTTCCCATATCTCTTTCTTTCTCTTCCCATATCTCTTTCTTTCTCTCCCCTATCTCTTTCTTTCCCATCCCACGCATGCCTGTGGATGGATCGGCGAATATTTGCCATTCCTTTTCATCTAAATATACAGAGCAAAAGCTCTGCTATTGTACTTCTAAGGTAACAATAGGTACACACCTATCGACCCGTGTTCATCGTCGGCCGCGTTTTGTTTTGTTTTTTTCTGCTTTTAGCTGATTCTATAGAAAAAATATTTTAATGTCTTTGTTTTCAGTAAAAATTAAAATTTATGGTTACGGAAAGAGTGAGAAAGAGAGAGAGAGAGGAGTTAAAAGTAGATAAAATAGAACTGCAAGATGGCTGGCTGGGCTGACTACCTAGAAAGTCGAAAAGTGGAACAAAGAACCGGTGTTGCTTAAAAAGACTCTTTGAACTTTGTCCTCCGGGGGTTCATTCACTGCTCAACCGCCACAGGGCTGATAGCGGCAATTAAGCCGGCCCCTTGTTTTGTTAGAGGCTGTCTAATCGTTTGTGTACGATTCATAAGGTATTTCTCTATTTGTTTGGGTATCTTTAATGTTATCACTTTCTTTATGCTGTCGTGGAATGAGAGTAGTAGGGCTATTTGAAATCCAAAATAAGTGAAAAGAAGAGAAAGATAGAGAGAAAGAGAAAGGAACAAACACAGAGTAAGTATTTACAACATTTACAAATGACACCCATCAGCTAACGCATAACAATAGTGCCATACACGGTCATCACTATGTGGTCCCAAAAATATGCAAGTGAGAATGAAAAGGAGAATATATTTTTTATATATTGTTATTATTATTATGTAGGGCATGATGTATGGGGAACGAGGACAGATGAAAATTTGGAATGTATAGAAATAGAAAAAAAATTTGCAACAGGAATAGCAGGTGCGTATCTTAATTGGCGCGCATATCTTATCTGTAAGTATCCATCCATCTGTTTGTCTGTCTCTCTGCCTTTTTTCTTTCTTTCTTTCTTTCCGTTCCATACTTATCTATCAGAGAACTCCACACATGTGATCCAATTCCACACCTACTCACCACTCACTCGTTCATCTTGTGTTTCTCCGAATCGCTTCCACGGCCAAGAACTACACTCAGGATGGCCTTCTAACCCCCCTCTCACTCCCCATTTCTTCTCCCAGACCAGACCACTTCGTCACTGCTGAAGCACCACTTCGCCCCTGACTCACCTATTCTCTAGATCTTTCCAATCATCCGATCGGTTGTCAACCGATCTATTTCGTCTTGTCGTTAATCTCTTCGGCGTATTTGAGGACACGAGCGAAATAAACGGAGACTTCCTTTGCCCGTTTCCGTTTCTTCCAGTCGCAATCTTTTCCTTCGCGAGGAGAAATAAATAAATGATCGTCGAGTACATTTCCATCAGTGCCGCAGTTACCTTCATCGTCGTCGTCGTCGGCACAATAACTCAATCTAACCTTCGATTTGAATCAGTGCCCGAGTAACAATTTGTTGTTGATTTCGTGGTTGCCGAGTCTCTTAAAAGGAAAAAGAATTGATTTGTATTATTATTATTATTCTTATTTTGGATATTTATTAGTCGCTTAAAAATTAAAACAAGTTTTGAACAAAAAACACTTTGTGCCTGTCATTGAGCTCCGTTTTTAATCTAGTGTGTGTGTGTTTTGATTTAGGCTCTACTAATTTGCGTTATAGAACTAACCAAGATTCAAGATGGCATCGGACTCTTTTCAAATTTAACCTTTTCACCTCCGTCGTATAAGTGCTGTTGATCTCTAGTCGTTGCTGCTGGTGGTAATAATAATAATAATAATAATAGAATTGACTGTCTATGCGGGTACCTCTTGAGTCGAGGAAACCTGGGAAGTTTCTTTCTGCTCTAACAAACTTTATTTAAAATAACGGTAAACTTTAATTTAAGTTTAAACTTCACTACGATTACGTTAGGAATAAAAACCGTATACAGTTTATATTATATCATCAACATCATTAAATATATTTTATCTTATCTCATTTAGACATCCCCATCCTCGAAATAGTTTTGAGTTTGGAGAAACGGAAGATAACAAGCAAAAAAAACGCGAAGCGCCCGACGCCGGCATATTTATTTATTTATTTATCCATTTTGTTTATTTCAGGGGGTACGTCTAATCGCCTAATCGGGAAGAGAGAAAATTAATTATTGAGAATGGGTACCGTCAGCAGCAAAAAAGTTGACGACGTACTTACTGAACCGAGTAAGTACTTATATTTTTAATTTATTAATCATCAAACTTCTTTTTATTAATTAAATAATTATTTGATCATCTTAATATACATTTAATTTTAAATTACTTATCTTCATCTAAATTGGATTTCGATCAAATGTTACAAGCAGTGTAATTGAATTTACCTGAGCGATGGCTGTTACAGCCCGGGGACTGACATGATAACACAGTAGGGTAATTAGTTAGATTAATAATATAATTGATCTCACAGATTGTCTTTATATAACAGAATACGTATAATAATAATTAGATTGCACATTCTTTGTAGGGTCACGAGCATATTATAACATATTTTATGTATTTATTTTAATAGTATAATAATGATGATAAGGTTTTCGACTTTTTTAAGATTGAATAAAACGTAGATGATTTATATTAGCAGTATGTATAACAGAACTAAACAAAGAAAGGGGAGTGGAACAGGAAGCTTAAATTATCGTCACCACAACAACGCATTATTATTATTATTACTTTAACTATGCAGCCGGCTGTTTGCATTTAATATTTCCAATTAACATAAATTATTCAAACTCTCAAAACCGCTGACGTGTTATACATTATTATTATTACTATGTATACTTTTAAGGTCACTTTCGCACGGCGTTCTGTCACCATTAATTTAGTAGGTACGACTACTAACAACGCAAATGCATTCGGCTATTAAACGCTGCTAAACGTTTGTTTATTATTGTCGCCGACAGGAAAAGCTTTCAGCGATGACGACATATTCAGGCACAGCAAAAGAGCATCCAAGTCCGCTAAACACCAGAGCTACTTCAGCAACCAGCCGCTCAGACCCAAGTCGGGGAAGTCGAAACCTCAGCAATCCGAGTCGACTAGCAAGTCGGCTAAAGATATCGATACGAACAGGTCTTTTTCGTCGACTAGCAAAGGCTCTTTCTGGAATAAAAGATCTAAGCGAGAGAGAAATGCCAACCATTTCGCGAACAGCCGACCAGACGTCGGCGACAGCAGCGATCCGGTTAAAACCGACTACAAAAGTGAGCCGGAAGCTGATTCGGATCCGACCGAGAGTGTCAACTTCAGGAAGCTGAATCGGTTTCAGAGTAACGACGAATCGGGACCGACGTGGAGCGACGACGACGGTCTGAACCGGAATCGAATTCAAATCGATTCGAAACGAGACGAGACCGAGGACGAAGAGTGGACCAAAGCCTCCCTCCATAGATCTTACGACGATTGCCTAAATGCAAACACGATGCCCTATTTAGATCCATATCTTTCCAAAAGTTTCAATCCCCTGGTGTCTAGCAAGCTACCGTTTATGCTCTCTTTCGAGCTGAAGCCTAGTCTCGTAGCTCAGCTAAATTCTTTCAAAAGTCCGGCTAGAGACAAGCTAGGAGTTGGCGCGAGGAAGCGAAACGACGTCGTCACCGAAGTTAACCGACAGATTTCCGCACCGGAGTCGCTTTTGCCGGATAGCCGATATTCAGTCAATTCGGCTAGCCAAAGTATCAGGACCAGCACGCTCGCGGCGGCCGACGGCGACGTCGATAGCAGAAACCGAGTTGACGTCAGCCGCTACATGATCAACTCTAAAGCGGCTACGCTCAATGGTCGAGCCAACCAGAGCGATTTAAAAAAGTTCGAATACAAAACCGGCTGCGACAAGATCGTCACTAGCAACCACTTACGAGTCGATATTCCGGTTGATAATGGCAGAAGAGCTCATCATCTGTTATCATCGCAAGACGATTCAAGCTACAAAGAAATAACGAATACTTTAGCCAAGCTAGTCAACAAAGCCGGCTCCCACGAGTACAGAAAGTTTTGCAACCTAGCCAGAGCGTACAGCGTAGATTTTAGCGATATTTACATAGCCGATTTCTTAGAATCCGTAGAAACTCTAGCCAAACTTGCCAAACCTTTACCGTCCCCCACCCCAACGCCCGCACCTTCACCTTTTAAAAAACCAGATCAAAGTTCAAAAGCTATAAGCAATACGAAACAAATACGCACTACGGTAATTTCTCCAAAGGTATCCAGCCACGAGCATCAACCATCGCTGAGCGGTGCCAGACGAAGCGTCGACTACAGTTTGGCTAACACGACGACGACTACGGCTACCGTCAGGCCAGAAATGTCGGCTGACAGCTCGTCCGCTAATACAGACGCCGCTCCGCTGACTGCGCCGTGCGCTAAAAAAGTCTCTAGAATCCCTATCCCCATTGGCACGAAAATGATCAACAGAACACAGAAAGATCAGCTCGTCGTACCGACAACCACTGCCGCTGCTGCTACGGCTACTGCGACTACACGAACCGGGAAGAACGGCTACAGTATCGGACAAACGGCTACCATCTACAAACAGCTGCTCAGCGGCCAGCAGTCGATAGTCGCCGGCGAGCTACTAAAAGAAACGCTGTCCTCGATCGAAGAAGATTTAGAACTTTCGGAGAGTAATAAAGAGCAGCTCGATCAGAACTCGAATCGCCTGCTTCGCTTACCGAACGAGTCGGCTACTCAGCTGGCTACTCAGTCGGCTACTCATTCGGCTAATCAGTCGGCTGACGCGACGACGACTACGGCGCGACCACCGTCCAAGTGTTGCTGTTTTTGCGAAGAAGAATCTTTAAGTCCCGTCGATCGCATGGAATCGGAAATTCTGATTGGACGAAAGGATGACCCCACGGCGACCTCGACCTCTCCTGACCCCGGAAGCAGATTCGACGTGGATTTCTACTACGTCGACAAGGATACTAAAAAACCGACGGTGTCTTTTGAAGAAGTAAGCATGACGCTCCTGGTGATGATGAGGATGATGACGACGACGATGATTGATGATGATGATTGATGATGGTGGTGGTGGTGGTGGTGATGATGATGATGATGATGATGATGATGATGATGATGATGATGATGATGATGATGATGACGATGACGATGACGATGACGATGATTGATGATGATGATGATGATAACTATGTGGTATGTGATGCTACATGTTTTTGTAATTGCCACGTATTGCTGGTTTACGGCAAATTCATCGTGAAACAATTCATCGTGAGACGATTCATCGTGGGCAATTCATCGTGGGACATTTCATCGTGAGACAATTCATCGTGAAGACAATTCATCGTGAAAAGTTCATCGTGGACAATTCATCGTGAGACATTTCATCGTGAAAACAATTTATCGTGAAGACAATTCATCGTGAGACAATTCATCGTGAGATAATTCGTCGTGGAAACATTCATCGTAGATAATTTTTTTACAATAGAAAATTAATTTGCATAATACAATTTTTCCTTAAACCGCTGAATGCATAGATATTAGTTGAATGTTTTCTAGAAAAAAAAAAATTTATCAGTGTACTTCGAAATAAATAAAAATGTAATCGTCCGAAAAATTAAAAGAATTTCTTTATTGGATTTGTTTGCACTATTACATTTGTGTTACTAATATAATTATTTCTTTATTAGATGTAGATTTTCTTTAGCGTTATCTTTGTAACTTTAAGCTACTGAGAACACCTGCTGTGGAGAAGAACGAGTGCGATCCTGAAATCGTGATTTTATATAGACGTCATAAAAGTGTCCAGTATCATGGCGACAGGAACACCTGTGTATAGACTTCTTAATGTGAAACCTTCATATTTAAAAAAACCACAATTGTGGACATGAGTTAATGTGAGTCTAAAAACCATGATTTCTTGTAAAATTACAAAGAAGTTATAAATGTTTTAATTTGACACAAAGTTTTTGATTCGCATTATCGACTCTTATTTTAAGTAGTTTACAAACGCTTTATACGTTTGTCTGGAAAAACAATAGATGAGGTAAGTGAGCATTAACTTGCTCTTATCAGCTTAATGGTTTAATTAGCCTTGTCCATAGATATCTATGGCCTTGCCACAGTGCCCCTGATCGGTTGCTATATAAAGTAATTGTTATAAACATTTCCTATACTTCGTTCAACTTAGTTAGAATTATGCCTCTCGAATTTGTTCTTAGTGAAAAAGGAAAAAATAAGCTAGTCGACTCGGGACATTTATTTGTCAAGGATGCAGTTACGATAGATAAAACGTTTTGGAAATGCGACAAATATCAACGTTTTAGGTGTCGAGCGCGTTTACATACTCACAATGATGATATTTTAAAAAGAGTTGGTGAACACAACCATGCTGGAAACGCCGCTCGAATCGACGCAACAAAAGTCATCAATGAAATCAAAGAAGAGACGAGAGTTACTCAAAATGCTCCTCATCGAATTGTAACCGACTCTTTTATCGGTTTGTCGCAGGCAGTTGCGGGACAGTTGCCAACTGTTTCCTCGTTGAAAAAGACCATTCGATACACCCG
Organism: Erpobdella octoculata; assembly: GCA_963978895.1. Lineage (NCBI taxonomy): Eukaryota > Metazoa > Annelida > Clitellata > Hirudinida > Erpobdellidae > Erpobdella > Erpobdella octoculata. Next base: position 38,777,777 of record OZ022242.1, on the reverse strand, counting down.
ACGTCTTGCTGATCGACCACCACCGAATCCAAACTCATTTGCCGAGTTGCAAATTCCAATGGAGTATCAAGTTACTCACAATGGTGATCAGTTTTTAATGTATGACAGCTATGATGCACCCAACCGAATTCTAATTTTTTCAACACAGAGAAATATGCAGCTTCTTTCCCGCTCTCAACATTGGTATGCTGATGGAACATTCAAAACAGTTCCTCATTTGTTTCATCAGCTATACACAATTCATGGAATTAAAGAAGATCGAGTTATTCCTGCCGTTTTTGCTCTGCTACCCTCAAAAACTGAAGAAACCTATAATCGGTTATTAGTTCAACTCACGAACCTGCATCCAAACCTAGCACCTGAGTCCATAACAACTGATTTTGAACTAGCTGCAATTAATGCTTTCCACAATGTCTTTCCAGCAGCAGAGCAGAAAGGATGTTTTTTCCATTTCAGCCAGTGCCTATGGCGAAACATTCAGGCTAATGGTCTTAAGCAGAGATATGAAGAGGATCCGGATTTTGCTTTGAAAATGAAAATGATTTCCTCTTTATCTTTTGTTCCAAACGACGATATTGTGGAAAGTTTTCAGCAGCTTTCGGAAGATTTTCCGGTTGAAGGTCAGCCTGTACTGGATTATTTTGAGGACACGTGGATTGGCAGGCCTAATCGGCACCAGCGTAGGCCTCCACGTTTTCCCCACCGTCTATGGAATTCCTACAACGCTGCCCTTACTGGCTCGCCAAAAACCAATAACTCATGTGAGGGATGGCATCGAGCGTTTGCCGAGCTGATTGGAGCTAACCACCCAACCATATGGAAGTTCATATCAACATTGAAAGATGAACAATCACTCAGTGAGACAAAAATGGAGCAATATTTAGGTGGCGCTAATCCTCCTCCTCCAAAGAAATGCTACCGTGACGCTGCTCTTCGCATTCAACGGATTGTTCAAAATTATAATAATCGGGACAGATTAGATTATCTTCGAGGCTTAGCTCACAATTTTGACTTTTAACTATGTTTTTCGTGTTAAAATTAGTGTTTTTTTGAATAATAAACTGTTTAAACGTTAACTTCTTGTCATTTTTTTTTGAAATTGCAATAAACTTAAACATTTTTAAACAAAGATGGAAAAATTAGTAGTTATTATTATTATTATTATTATTATTAACATAAAGGTTTTCAACAAATCAGTCATAAAAGCAAAAGGTATGGTTTGGGCATATTTACCATGGGTTGAGTTTTGTCGCTTAGAAAATAAAATAAAATAAAAAAGTTTTTTAATTTTTTTAGAGCAAAAATGTTTTTATATCACAGTGAATTGACCCCGATGACATTATAACGATGATTTGTCCTCACGATGAATTGTTCACGATGACATTTTAACGACGAATTCTCCTCACGATGAATTGTCTCACGATGAATTGTTCACGATGACATTTTAACGATGAATTCTCCTCACGATGAATTGTTTCACGATGAATTGTCTCACGATGAATTGTTTACACGATGAATTATCTCACGATGAAATGTTTCACGATGAATTGTCCACGATGAATTGTTTCACGATGAATCGTTTCACGATGAATTTGGCGGACACCCGTATTGCTTGCTGTTTGTTTATCGATGTGAACGTAATTTACATATTAATAAGATGCATTTTAATATCAATTAGATAGATTTAAATATTAGTTAGATTAGTTTAAAAATTATTGATATAAATTTAAATATTAATTGGATGAATTTTGATATTAATTTAATATTAATTTCGTGTATATTTGTTTGTGTGAATGTGAATTGGGATTAAAATCACACACACACACACACCACACACACACACACAATTATCAGTTAACTTTAAAGTCGCTTGAGAACACATTATAGCTTTATGGAAGCAAAGGAAAAGTTGGTTTTTAAAAGCCGCCTGATAACTTGATATCAATAATATACTCCTTCGACCAGCTAAGCCAGCAAGCAGTAAGTTTTAAGTAGATGGAGAAGGAAGCAGTTGGCGTTTGTGTTGTTGAACATCTGACTCTCTACGACGTATGACACCGTTTGGTTCGTTCTGATGTTGTTGTTGATGATGATGATGATTTTGTTGCTGTTGGTGATGAAATGATGATGACGGTGATGATGATTCAGGCTTATGATGGTGATGGTGATAAGGAGGAAGACTATGGTGTTTTTTTTCTTTGATGATAAATGATAATGATCGTCGTGCTTATCCTAAATTTGGTGCTACGGGAAAACGAAAGTGAAAGTCAGAAGGACAGAAAGCAGTGAGTGAGAGAGAGAGAGAGAGAGAGAGAGAGAGAGAGAGAGAGAGAGAAAGAGAAAGGGGTAGTGGTAGCCCAGAGACCACCACCACAATCATGCATCAACGCCTAAAACACCCAACCACTTCAACGGCCAATCAGCAATCAATATTTTCGTCCACCCGTCCGTCCTTCCAAAAACTGACCGCATTAATGCACCGAGCAAATGCGAGAGAGAGTGTCAAATGTCATCCTGAGGAGGGATCATAATCATAACCGCGTCAACCTTTTTTTTTGGTTTCACGTATGACGTCATGATATTCTAATATTCATATCTTCGGTTACAGTTGTTGATTTCTTTCGTCTATCTACGCATGATGTTCTCAGCTGAATCCTTCTTTAACGTAAGAAGAAGTTGTTATGATGATGATGATGATGATAGTGGTGGTTTTGGTGGTGGTGATGATGATGATGATGATGATATTGGTGGTGGTGATAATGATGATGATGATGATGATGTTGGTGATGATGATGACGACGACAATGATGATGATGGTGATGACGATGATGATGGTGGTGATGATGATGACGATGATGATGACACATTGAATATTTGTTTAACTTTCGTTTTTTTTTAATTTTGTTTCAAGACAGGAGAAAAGTTATAATTAATATTTAATGCGTTTTTATTTCTATATTGTCTTTGAACGATAACTAATTGGGCGATATTATAATACATTATGTCATCGTCATCATCATAATCATCATCGTCGTCATCATCATCATCATCACCATCATCATCATCATCATCATCACCACCATCATTATCATCATCATCATCATCATCACCATCATCATCATCATCATCACCATCATCAACACCAACATCATCATCATCATATCCGCCTACGTCATCAAAGAACACGAACAGACTGATTGATGATTTGTCGTTAAATTCCTTCGGATGAATATTATGCAATATTAAGACTTTATATATGTTTGTTTATATATTTACTTACATAGTTATCCAATGAGTCAATCAATCGCTCTGTAGTTGTATATATATATATATATATATATATATATATATATATATATATATATATATATATATATATATATATATATATATACATATATATATATATGCATATATCATATATCTATTTTAGCTCGTTCTGTATTTAAACTTTCTTGTCATTTTAAGTTATTTAGAACACCGTCTCTCTCTCTCTCTCTCTCTTCCTTCTTTTGTTATCATTCATTCCTTACAACAGCTATAAGAAGCAGCCTCATCAGCTTCAGCTTTATAATAATTTAAATTGTTCGTTTCTAGTAAATATCAAATATATTATATATACTTGATAACAATGCAACTCCTTTGGTCTACAAATATTCTTAAAATACTTACACACAATACGGACAGACTTACACACAATACGGACAGACCTACATACAATACGGACAGACCTACATACAATACGGACAGACCTACATACAATACGGACAGACCTACATACGCATAACAGGCTAACAGGACTGCAGTTTAATCTGTCTCCGATTTTCGGACAGAATTCTAATATAGTCGATCGTTATCAAATTATAGAAGAATTTACGTTGATGAAATACCATTAATGTCGGTCGTTTGTTAATTTGTTTGTTTGTTTGTTTGTTTGTCGTTCCATCCATCCGTCAGTCGTCGTTCGTTCGTTCGTTCATCCATCCATCCATCCATCCATCCATCCATCCATCCATCCATTTATAAAAATACTATCAAATTCTAATAGAGATTATGACATTTAAGATAACATAAAACAAATTGTAACATTATTCACATATAATTATTTTTTCGTATAAACGCAATTATTATGATTTCTATCTACTTTTATTGCTATATAAATTAACTTTCAAATTAATAAACTCCAAATAAATTTTAAATAAATAAAATAGCGGAATTTTTCCTCAAATTGTCTGTAAATTAGTTTCGCTTATGAATATTTGCCGTCTTGTATAAGTTATATATGGATGTTATAAAGCGGTGTGGGTTTCCAATGTGGCTTTGTAAATTATGCCCTTTCTCTCTCTCTCTCTCTCTCTCTCTCTCTCTCTCTCTCTCTCTCTCTCTCTCTCTCTCTCTCTCCTCATCATCTCTATCTCTCCCCATATTTATTATGTATACGGTATATATCATCTATCTTCGCATTTGAAATATGATAGTTTTCTCTCTCTCTCTCTCTCTCTCTCTCTCTCTCTCTCTCTCTCTCTCTCTCTCTCTCTCTCTCTCTCTCTCTCTCTCTCTCTCTCTCTCTCTCTCTCTCTCTCTCTCTCTCTCTCTCTCACACACACACACACACACACACACACAAACCAAACACTTTTTAAAGAACTAAAGAAAGAAAAAACGTTTTAAACTGAACCCTGATCTGATTAATATTTCACTTGGTCCAATTTGATTTCCGAGTCTGTCTGTGCGAATGAAGTGTGTAACCGTGCGTATGTGTGCAGCTGCGTTCAAGCGTGAGTGGAGATTGGGAGTGAGGAAGAGTGAGAGGTAGAGAAAGTCTTCTTCGGGTAGGGAGAGGGGGTGTTATTAGTGGTCGAACGGGTGGGGCGTGGAGAAGGAGGCTGAGAGTAGATGGTGGAGTTCGGGCCAGAAAGTAAACACCACCGATATGAAAATCATCTGATAGAGAAATCTGGAATGAATGGAAGATTAATGTCACTGACTAACGAAAGCCGAAAGATGAGTAGGAATTGGAGAGGTATTGTGCGTGAGCATGCATGCATGTGTGCTTCTATGTCTGTGTGAAAAAGAAAAACACATGACATACGGACATATGGACAAACAGACGGACAGACAGACAGACAGACAGACAAACAGACAAACGGTCAGACAGACTTGAAGTGCCGAGGAGGTAAGAAGAAAAAAGAGCATTCAATATTCAGTCTTTCCTTCAAACTTCCGGTTTTATTAAGTGCTCACGTGGCACCACTCTCATGTTTTTTCTATTATTTCTCTCTTTCTCTCGCTCTGTCTGTCTCTCTATCTTTCTCTTGCTCTCTGTCTGTCTGCCTGCTTGTCTGTCTCTCTCACTTGCTCTATCTGTCTGTCTGTCTGTTTGCTTGTCTATCTCTCACTTGTTCTGTCTGTCTGTATGTCTGTCTCTCTTTCTCTTCTTAAATGTTTTGCTCACTCACATATATTACTATTAATATTATTGCAGGTACTCCAGATGAAACGGAACAAGCGATTAATCCAGATACAAGACGAAACGTTACCGCCCTGTTCGACTCGACCGGCTACAGCTACAGCTACGAAGACCAGTCGTCCGCCGCCGGGGGGATGCGGTGCCGGAGACGGCGGCTACGCCGCGCGCGCCAGCCGGAAAAGAAGTCGCCACGTTTCGCTGTGCCTGCTGGGCGACTCATCCGACAGATATGTTCCAGTAGCTCGGCTAACCATACGGCGCCGATGTACATGCGAGGCTCAGATACGCCGTTTGTGCTCGTTCCTCGAAAATCCTGGATGCTGTTTAGCCGAAGCTACGCTCGCCGAGTGCCTATTAGAGCCGTCTGCTATGCTACGATTGAGCAAAGCTTTAGAGATAAATGAAAGCTTACGAATTCTCAACTTGGAGTCATGCCAGCTAGGCGATGACGGCGCCATGTTTTTCGGCGCGGCTCTGAAGCACAACGCCACTCTAGTCCGGCTGGGTGTATCTAAAAATCTAATCGGTCCCAAGGGAATTGCATATTTAGCTAAATGCTTGTCTAAAAACAATACCCTCCAGGAACTGAACCTCGACTATAACGTTATTTCTGATTCTGGCTGTAAGATTATAGCCGACTTATTGTCAGGGAGAAAGACTGAGTGTACATTGCCAGCGAGTAACGACGACATTATCAAAAAAGTTGGCTCTTTTAATGCTAACAGTCAAGAGACACTGAAGACTGCCGATAGCTTCTCAAAGGAAAACGACTCAGCTGGTGGCGGTACGGTGAAAACTTGGCTCAAAAAGCTTTCACTAAAAGCCAATCGTGTCAGTTCTGAGGGAGCGACGAATATGTTTTTAGTGCTACGTCACTGTAGCTCCTTGACAGAGTTGGATTTGTCGGGTAATCATCTAGGAGACGATTGTATCAGCGCGCTGAGTGGTTCGCTACTTTTCAACCGCTCCCTTAAATGTCTGAGGCTGGACAACTGCGGACTCTCTTGGAAAAGCTGCGAACTGATAAGACGTCCGCTAAGAACTAACACCGACTTAGCCGTTCTCAGTTTGGACCTTAACCAGTTAACCGATACCGGAGTGGCTCATCTAGCCGACGGCTTGCAGTACAACCGTACTCTCAGAGAGCTATCGCTCAACATGTGCGGCGTGACATCTCTCGGCTTAGAGAGCCTAGTCGGAGTCATAAAAAGTAGAACGGCTCTTAGAACTCTTCGTCTATGCTACAACGACATAGCTATAGCCGAGAACAGCTCGACGGAATCGAACTTGGCTTCTTCTAATCGAAGCGAATCCAACGAATTTTTAGACAAGAGAGAGTCGAGTTCTTGGAGAGCTAGCCAAGCCCTTTTGGCATTAGATAAGTGCCTAAGGGAGAGCCAAAAAAACTTAGTCGACGACTTTGGCTTGGCTGCGGCTTACGAAGACTTTGACGACGATTCGCCGCGCGCCACTCTGAGTCGAATATCCGCTCCAGTAGCCAGTCGGCACCAAGGAGTGTCGAAGAATTCGCTGAATTCGAGCTTGTACAGAAAAATGATGATGGCCCTGAAGCGCAATCCCAGTTTGAGGATAGTCATGTGGGGCAACCAGCAGCAGCAGCAGCAGCAGCCTATTGATGGGTAATAAAATAAAAAAAGAAAGAAAAAATTAGAGGGAACAGCGAGAAGAAAAAAAGCGTTCTAACATGCAAATCTTCCAATCCTAATAAATCGTCCCTTACATTGCTCACGATCTCTCTCCTAAATCCGATACAATGTACCATCACAGTCTAAAACCCAGCAGCAAGCACCTCTACTTGGTTCGATCGTTAATTTCATGGATTTATCACATAGCAATTGTTTTCTCTTTTTTTTCTTTAAAGTTTCTAAAAAAATTTATTTTTATATTATTGTTATTCTGATTTTTTCGTTTACTTTATTTATCGCGAACGCAAGAATGAAGCGTTCTACACCCACAGATGCATTTCAGTTTATTTTTCTTTCTTTTTTTTCTTCGAACTGATCTACTCTTTGATTTTTTTCTATGGCATTTCGAAAGCGTCCGTGACCATATATAAATATAAGAATAAAACAGAATAGATTCTATTTTGTATTATAAACATATATTTGTTCGTGACATTTTTAGTTAATAGAGCTCCCGGCAATTTCCTAGTATTTATTTCTCTTTTTTATTTTCTTATTCGATTCCATTTTTTATGCTTACATTTCGTTTATTTACTTTTTACGGAGGCTTTTCCTGTCGTCCATTATGAAAACAATTTCACAAATCGCTCCGAAACGAATGCTCTCTCTCTCTCTCTGCCTGTCTGTATTTTATCATTTATATATATATATATATATATATATATATATATATATATATATATACGAAATCCTCAGCCGAAATAAAATACGAAAAAAACGATGCAATTTTCTGCGCGTTTACTCTGTAAAAATTAGTAAAAAAAATACCAACTTCGATTTATTTATCTCTTCTAAGGTTTAAGAGGAAAGAAGGGTCAGCCATAAAGAACGTTTTTGGATAAAAAGATGGGACGAGAGAAGTGGGGAGGGTGCGGTAGGGGATGTATGTCTACGAAGGTCGGTCGTGCGGGAGAGAAATTTATTATAGGGTAGGATAGGAGTGCTTGGATGGAATTAGAGCGGCGATCGACCATTCTCAGCAGATAAGAGGACAGTAGCGCAGAAGGGTGATGCTGCTTAACCCTTTCCAGTGTGTTGCTTAACCTTATCCAGTGCGTTGCTTAACCTTTTCCAGCTTGTTGTGGACGTGCAATCTCTGGAACTCCCACTCTCAAACAGTTTGAGAAATTTTATGTCGAAAGGTTTTAGATATCAAAACTGTATTACAGAGAGTTCGTCATTTGCGTTGGAAAAAGTTGAAAAGTTTCAAGACATTTTTAAAGAAAATAAAATTGTTACGGCTACACCCCCGGTCATCACCTTTTTCAATATGAAAAGTTTAGTATTATAAGGATAGAATCTTGCATCTTGCAAAACATGGACCCCTCTAGCCACTCCTTTATGGATTTCAAACCCGAAATGACGCCCCTAGTGTATTATAGTGCTGGAAACTACAGAAAAATTCTCAAAACAGTATATCTTAAGCAAAAAATAGGTATTTTAGCAATAAAATTTCATTTTTGTCACTTCAGAATAATTACCATAAAAACTCTCTCCAGGTAAACTCCAGTATAAACTCCTCGAAGCTCAACGCATAGCCAGGGTATTCCTGAAGGAAAATGTTGATTTTAAATACACTCAAACAAACAGATGGAGCCGTTTAAATACAAAATAAGTTGGCATTAAAACAAAACAAACAAAAATTATTCGATTCCAACGATGATAAAAAAGGAAAAAATGCATGATCCACATGTTGCAATTTAAATACGTGATCCACATGTTGTGATGTAAATGTGTTATCCACATGTTACCGCAATGTGTGAGACTATATTCAGAGAGCAGCAGTGGAGTGACAAAACACTTAAAACTTTTTTTTACCTTTTATTTTAAGTTCGACTGATGAATTGTAATATCTAATTTGAATTCGCACATATGTTCCGTTGCAGTTTTAAAAGAAAAAGAATTAAAAAAAGTGTTTTTTCATCTATTCATTATAATATGATTTCAATAAAAACGTTAAGCGCAAATGAACAAAAAACTATCGTTAAATTCGTACGAGCGATTTAAACGAGGTAATTGTGAATCGATTAACAAAAAAAAAAAGTTTAATTGAGTGAAAATTATCTACGAAACCCTGGATATGTTCAATACATGAGATTAAAGAAAAATGTGGATAAACAGAGATACCTTGGCTGGATGATTTATAAGTAAATATATGTATATTTTAATATACTTTTTTTTGATAAAAAAAAACATTTGTATAACTGTTCAAAAAAAAAAATTTTTTTTTAAAGAAAGTAGCAGCAATGAAATCTGATTATAAAACATGATGGTTACCAAAGAAAAAAATTATATTTTTTTTTTTAAATTCTATTTACAAACAGAAAAGATAATAACACATCTCATTAATATTCATGAGCCGATTGACAAGCAGGTGAAAAGAAGAATCTATCGTAGCGTTTTCTCAATTATATCAAAGAACATGAATGACTTGGCACGGTTTTAAATTTTTCTTGGATCGATTGTTGAATTAACGTAAAAAAAGAAATAAACTTCAATTGATAAAAAGTATTAAAGCAAATAATAATATTAATAAAAATAATAATAATAATAATAATATTAATAATAATATTAATAATAATAATGACAACAACAACAAGAACACGTAAAAAAAGAACCAAAAATAGAAAATACGAATGGACTACAAAACGAGAGGTGGATTAAATTGACCCGATTTAGAGATGTGAACTTAAAGCAGGAACTTGACCTAAATGCATACAAAATCAATTATTATAATTACTTAGCTGAGAATATAGATATATATATATGTATTATATCATAGTAATACGTATAGAATCAGCAGCACCATATAGGTAGAGGTGAGTGGATGGATGGGTGGATGAAATAACTTGTGAAGTACTTCGCTATTCAAGGCGACTTTGGTGATAATAAAAACATGAAATATTATAAAATTATTATTATTATAATTATTAACTTTAGCAAACATAAAAAAGCCAAGAATTAGTGAAATTTGAGTACTATTCTCAAGATGAAATGTTTATAAACATTTATGTATATATAAATATATTATTAAACACATATTTCTCTGAAATGTTCTTGTGTAAATTGTTTGAAAGTGAAATAATGACTGAACATTACAAAAATAAAAGAGAGAATGCAAAAAGAAAGAAAGAAGATGAGAAAGAGAGAGAAAGGAAGAGAGAGAGAAAGAGTGACTTGATTAGTATTCCTAATTGATAAACAACTATTCATGAATATCAGCGTGCTTTGATATATCTATCAGCCTAATAAAAAAAAAAAACTCCAAATCTAAAACTGAAAAAACAGGAAAAAAGTGCAAAGAAAATAAAGCATACGTGAACTAATATACAAACCGTATATTAGAATACAAATAACACAAGAAGTGTTCTACTACCACCACTATCGTGAAGATCATAATCATAACCACTATCATCGTGAAGAAGATCGTAATCATAGCCACTATCATCGTGAAGAAGATCGTAATCATAACCACTATAATCGTGAAGAAGATCATAATCAAAACCACTATCAACTTTTGTTTTTCTGCCTGGATTTTTACTTAATCAATAGTAAACAAACAAACAAACAAACAAACAAATACTTAATAAACACATACAAACGAAAGAAGACACAAACAAACAAACAACGAAAATACCAACAACAACAATACAAAATACGACAAAGATACACAGATACACCTCTCCGGGGGAAAAAAAAACTACCGTCCATTAAAAAGAGCAAACTTCTATCGAGCGAACGAAGAAACACGAAACGATCACGCGAGAGAAAAATAATAATAAAAAAAAAACATTTGAAGATGCATTTTCATCAAAACTACAAATAAAAGATAATAAAAAACTCATATCGAAGAAATATTAGTTTCTGTACAATATATCAAAAAATTAATACAATATCAAATACATTTCTTTACACATATAAGAAAATCAATCTAATAATAATAATTATTGTTATTAAAAATATCATTATCAGGAATAAAATCATAACAATATTCTGCATTAAAGCTTTCCAAATTTGACTAAATATATATATATATTTAATTGCATTTATTAAGAAAACAAATAATAAACCTGATTAAAATACGTTCGCAAATGATTGTTTGTTGATTAAAATACCGATTATTAAAAAAATGATCGTTCTGTTCTTGCTTAAAAGCGAATCTAAACAAAACAATTTAATTTTTCTGATCTACTTTCTGGCTTAGAGATCTGTTAAGTTTGTTGTTACTGGCATCCTTGTTGGCACTAGCCGATCCCGTGGAAGACTGGAAAGGTGGGGAAAACGAATAAATTATTTTATTCAGCTCGCGTCCTACATCATCATCACCATCATCGGATTCTTATGCTCAAACGTATTTGATTTTTGTAATTATTTATTAAAATAAATTACAATAAACTTATTGATTAAAATAAAATAAAATATGATAGAAATACTCCTGAAAACACAAGACACATATGAATGGGAAAACCGTGAAACAAAATATGAATATTAGAAGACATGGTGCTATTTATAAATGTTGCAAAATTCAGATAAACCTTACTAATTAAACAGATTAATTTAATTAATTAATGCTAACTCTTAACTAATTAATAATACTTAAACTAATTGATACTAATTTAACTAAATGATAATTGAATTGTATAAATTGAAACTTCAAAACGTTAAAAACTAACCATTCCACTGTCCACGGATGTTCTACTGCTTCTCCTGTCATCTGGTGAACAAAAAAAAATTAATTAGGATGAGCAAAAAACAAACCCAGAACATACTATCACGTAAAAGGAGGTCACAACATCATCCAATCAAGAAAAAATAGGTCATAACATCTCCTAATGACATCCCAGACATAATTCAAGATCAATAAGATCATACAATCATAAGCAAGAAAGAGAGAAAAAAAGGGATCTAATCACATAAAGGGTAACAGACACAAACACAGCACAAGCTGTTATCGCATCACACCTATATTATTATTATTATTATTATTATTATTATTATTACTATTATTATTATTATTGTTGTTATACTCACTCTCGCCAATCTCGGAGAGAGAGTGAGAGAGACAGGTGTGCGACTGTCCGGCAGAGCACCTGCACTGCTGTGACGCCGTTTGCGAAGTGACGTCGATGTCGACGACGCCGGAATCTTTGCTGTAGCGGTTGACGGTTTCCGTGACCTCCTTGTGGTGGTTGTGGTGATGATTATGATTGTTCTGGTGCTGGGTGGTGGTGACGGTCGACGCGCGAACTTTGACCTGGCTCAGGTATTCTTCCATCTTTTCAGTCTGCGCGATAAATGGAGTGAAAATTTTAAATATAAAGTTAATTTATTTCATAAAGGAATATTAAATATTATAATACTCAAGATAAATACGTATTAACTTACTACACGATCCTTATCAAAACCAAAAATACTAAATAGGATTGAGACAAAATTCCAAATACTGAATAAGGCTGGATAAAAACCACAAATACTGAATAGGATTGAAGCAAAATTACAAATACTGAATATCACTGGATTAAAACCAGAAATACAGAATAAGATTATATCAAAACCACAAATACTAAATAGAACTGAATCAAAACCACAAATACTAAATAGAACTGAATCACAACCACAAATACTCAATAGAACTGAATCACAACCACAAATACTCAATAGGAATGAATAATAACCAGAAATATCGTATAGGATTGAATAAAACCAGAAATACCGAATAGGATTGAATAATAACCAGAAATACTGTATAGGATTGAATAAAAACTAGAAATACTGAATAGGATTGAATAAAAACCAGAAATACTGAATAGGAAAACCTCTAGAATGGACTCCCGGAGATCTTCTATAAACTTCATCTTTTCTTCATGCGAACTTGCACACAGAGTTATCAAAATCTTCTCGTTGGACGATTTCAAACGTATGCCGTGCTTATAATCTGGAAGTCAATCAATTAAATAATCAATCGATCAATCAATCAATCAATCAATCAATCAATCAATCAATCAATCAATCAAATAATCAATCAATCAAGAAGCAAATCATTTCATCAATCAATCACACTAAGAGCAAATCCATCATTTGATCCACGAGTTGCCTCACGATCAAATCAGATCAATTATCAATTCAATTATCGGTAAAAAAAAGTCAATTTGACTAACGTGGTGTTTCCACAAGATAGACGGCAACATCCAATAGAGGTATGGTGTACTTCAGGTGATGACTGGTATTTTTCTTCTTCTTCGAGGAGAGTTTGGTTACCTGTATGTATCGTAGCAACGGATGTTAATCGGAGTAAATTCGTCAAGGTGACCGGCATTGAATGGTTCACCAATTTTATTTAACTAATTAACTGCAATTCAATCTAGGTAATATATTGGATTACCTGGTATAAACTGTACTGTACTGTACTTATACACATACATATCATTTAAATGCTCAACACAGATGACACTACAATGTTGAGCACCTTACCTAATGATCACCTGGCCAGACAGCCAATCAACCAACCTTGTCTAAAAATAAATCAACCGGCCAATCAATCAATCGATCAACCAACCAATCAATCACATTTTGTTGCCAAGGTTACCACCTATAAAATAATTTCCAGAAAAGAGGAAGAATTGTAAGTACAGGTGATAAAATGGCATTCTATCAGCTGTTCCATTTGACAGGTATTTATTGAAGCGATTTACAAATAATAAATTGAGTGAGCAGACAGAAAGAGAGAAAGAGAAAGAGAGAGAGAGAGAGAGAGAGAGAGAGAAAGAGAGAGAGAGAGAGAGAGAGAGAGAGAGAGAGAGAGAGAGAGAGAAAGAGAGAGTATAGAAGAAAAATGAGATAGGTATAAAAATAGCACTACATACATACCAACACCACGATCAAGTAGGCACACATATACACGATAAATTAATTCAAGGATTCTAACAGCCAATAACATATCAACATAAAAAAATAGGTTGTAGTAGTTGAAGTCGTAGTGGTGGTAGAGGTTGTAGTAGAAGTAGCAGCAGCAGCCGTGGTGCTTACTACCATTATAGTAGGAAAAGGTATTTGATAGGTAAGTAAGCAGATGTATAGATGCGTTTTGTTGAAAGGTTATTTAGTAATTTATTACTATCTTTTACTTATTATACCTTTGCTTACCTGGATTAGATGAATAGACATTTAAACTAAATTTCTAAACTGGCAAGACTATACGGGTTTTTGTATAGGTTTTTTCTTTTCTCTTTTTTACAATAAAACGTAAAATAATAACCCATTTTTCTAAATAGCTTAAAACCTTCCCCTAAAAAAAACTTAAACCATTCAAAATTTCATTAAAATTTCTCCAGTTGTTCAGACCACTACCGCTACCAACATCACCACCACCACCACCACCAGTACTACTACTACTACAACAAATAATAATAAACACTAATATGTACTAACAATAAGTAGATCATTGAAGAGAAACAGTCCCCTGTTGTGTGACCCGATCCTCTCATTCCTACTGAGATCAACAACTTCGTGCATTCGACAGTGACAAACGAATCTTCTATGCGTGTCTACCAAACTCTGAATTTGTGAATGAACAAACATGTGATCGATCGGTACGACATGTGTAATAGAAAAAGTAGGAGGAGTTTAATATTCATGAGATAGATCGATTAATTATTCATGAGACCAGACAGATGGATGGATAGAATTGGACGGTTTGAACGATGAAATCGAACTTTTAAGAGAATATCAAAATGCCTAAAAATCATGCTAACACAGGCAGTGAGCGAGTGACTGATAGGAAGCAGTAAAAAAGAAAAAGAAAAAATCGGTAAAGATTATCTGAAACCAAAGCGGGAAGACTTAAAAAAAAATATACCAGAAAAAATAATGATACGTTATGTAGGTTGATTAAGTTAGAGCTGACTTACATATATTTATTTTTTTCGTATAATTCTAGATTTATCTGACTACTATGCCTTGCACAGGATCAGTCATTTCCATGACAACGATGATGGATAAAAAAAATCTCCAAAACCCCATTTTTTTCTGCTCCCAATCCCACACTTCCTTCCTATCAGCCTCCCCCTCTTTTCCCACTTTCCAGACATTCTCCCCTCCTCCTCCCCTTTCGTTTTACCTCCTTCTTCCCGAGGATCATCTTGTCCAGAACGACCACCTGGTTGGTGTGGTCGGGGGAGGGAACGAACTCTTGATCTTTGACTCTCTCGTAGACGCTGGTCAGATAATCGGCACTGATGTCTCCACCGTCATCCAGCCCTGAGATGACAGTAACAATAATAATAATAATAATAAAATTAATAATAATAAGGATAATAATAATAATAATAATAATAATAATAATAATAATAATAAGGATAATAATAATAATAATAAGGATAATAATAATAATAATCATAATAATAATAATAATGATAATAATAATAATAAGGATAATAATAATAATAATCATAATAATAATAATAATAAGGATAATAATAATAATAAGGATAATAATAATAAGGTTGACAGCAACAATAATAATGAGGATTTGAATAGTGAAAGTTTACTTGTGATATTGTGACACATTACCGCAAGATAACCTTGACCACACACACACACGACTACACACACATACAGGAACACACACGAACACACACCACTGACTACTTCCACAACAGACCTTTGAGGTTCTTCATGAAATCCGTCAGAGACATTTTCCTGTCCGGTCTTATGTTGGCATTGTGCAGATCGGTGTTGAGCATGATGATGGCAAATGAAAGGAGGAAGACCGTATCCTGAGAGCGGAACAACTTGCCGATCAGGTGAGGATTGCACTCCCGGTAACGAGAGGAGAACACCTGTATTGATTGATTATAATCAGTTGTTGAAGTTTTAATAATAGTAGTATAAACTTTTTTTGAAGAAGAAGATGGCTAAACTTTTGGCGAATTAACTGACTGTGACGGTTCTAATATAATTATCAGAGAATAAAAAATGTAAAGAGAAGAGAAGAGAAGAGAAGAGAAGAGAAGAGAAGAGAAGAGAAGAGAAGAGAAGAGAAGAGAAGAGAAGAGAAGAGAAGAGAAGAGAAGAGAAGAGAAGAAAGAGATAATTCAGGATGTGGTATGTGATACCTCACAGCAACTCCAGCCCGTCCTTTAATCAAAAAAATGAATAGAAGTCACATCATTATCAACCCCACTTCAAGTCAGTAGTAATAATAATCATCATCATCATCATCATCAGGACCACCACCATACAGTCGCTCCAGCTCTATTTCTATTCGTAAGTATGTATGTATGTGTGTGTGTATGTATGTATGTATGTATGTATGTATGTATGTATGTATGTATGTATGTATGCATGTATGTATGTATGTATGTATGTATGTATGTATGTATGTATGTATGTTGTATGCCCGCCCCGTTTTTACAGGCCTAAAATCCCTATGTACTAGGGAAAAAATCCCGGCACTGCAGTACTCTGATATATATATATATATATATATATATATATATATATATATATATATATATATATATATATATATATATATATATATATATATATATATATATATATATATATATATATATATATATATATATATATATATAATAACTTATCGGAACAATGCAATCCGTCTTATCCCCGATCCATGAGGATAACCTTGAGGATTGATTGACAGGCTGGAGATGATTGATTGATGAAAAAGAAAAACAGAGAAAAAGATGATAATAAGAGATTGAGAGAAAGAGAGAGAGAGAGAGAGAGAGAGAGAGAGAGAGATAATAGGGGATCTAAAAAAGAGAATTTCTACAATGAAGCATAATGAACGTAGAACGATGGTAATTAGCAATCTTAAGAAACATTAAGCGGAAAGTTATGGAATTCTAGACTTGGAAGCATCTATTCACCTTTAAAACTTTAGAAAAATGCTCTATATAGAACTGAATGCCTCTCTCTCTCTCTCTCTCTCTCTCTCTCTCTCTCTCTCTCTCTCTTTCTCTCTCTCTCTTTCTTTCTTATCCTCTGTTTCTCAACTTAGGCATTTTTATACACATTTATTCATCGAATAAACAAAAAATGCATCCAAAAACAATTGGCACAGAGTTATGCATTTCTTTAAAAAAATGCATGCAAATCAAGAAAGTGATATGCATATGAGTATGTGTATGTATGTATGTATGTATGTGTGTGTGTGTATGTATGTATGTATGTATGTATGTATGTATGTATGTGTGTGTATGTATGTATGTATGTATGTGTGTGTGTGTGTGTGTGTATGTATGTATGTATGTATGTATGTGTGTATGTATGTATGTATTCAAGCGTCTTTACTGTGTTGATATTTAATCTAGTTGTTGTTCCTGTCTGGTTGTAATGATGATGAAGAGCCTATTTTGGATTTTTTGACAGATAAAATATCGTTTTATTATTAATAAAAAGAGCGAATAATAAATATAAAGATGAAAGAAAATAATGTCATCGTAAGTAAGTAAGTGAGCGAGAGAGAGAGATAGTAAAAGAATAAAAAAAGTTGTAAAAAAGATGAAAAATGTAAACATTTTAACATGAGTCAGTCAGACAGCTTCTTACCTCCATGAACTTTTCGATCCTTTGAGCCTCTCCCTGTTTGTTGTTGGTTTTTTTTTAAATGAAAAAAATCGAAATTAGATTTGTAATAATAAGCAAACAAATCAATTGTAAGCAATAAGGAAAAATAGGGATGTACATGTAGATGAAGCAATAAAAAAGTCTTTACAACCTTTACAACAGGCAACACATATTTATTTATTTATTTTATTATATTATTTATTTACAATTATTTATTTATTTTATTATTTATTTATTTTATTATATTATTTATTCAAGACATTTTTAACTGCACCAATTAAATTATACAACAACATCATTACTTTATTTACTTAAAATCCTAATAAATTATAATCATTATTTTTATTAATTAATTAAAGATGTTTTCCTCTTACGGATATCTGGAATTGAGACTGGAAAACCCTGAGAGCAACGTCAATCTGAAGACCGGTCAGGTCAAGCTCCTCCGAGAAACACCTGGAGTGGTGGGAAAATTAATCAATAACAGGTACTATTAAATGGAAAACAAGAATGATGAATATTCAACAACAACAACAACACAAATTTATTCGATAGTAAAAGATAAAGTCATAAAATACATATGAATTATTGAATCAATAATGCATCGATCGACGAATTGATTGCTGCCGATAAATTAATAGTGATTTGAGTACATAATAAGAGAAAAAAAATAATTGAACGATGGATGGTTAAAAGAAAGACAGAAAGAAAGAACATAAAATGAAAAATATCATCCGTGAGAGAGGTGTCAAGATTTTCGATGATGATGAGGTTGTTTAAGAAAAATGGCTGCTATCATCCTCTTGCTAATTAATTTATATCGATAGAAAAACTTTTTCATTCCCACTACTACACCAGATAAATTTATTAAAAATTTTTGTTTAAATGCGTTTTGAGTCATCCATCCACGTTGTCATTGTCATCATCGCCGCCTTAAATTAACGGCATCATCATCATCATCATCACAATCGATTCATCCTATGATATAGAGAGTGAGATAGTTCAATCAATCTCTTGTAGTAATATAATAACTATCTTTATAATATGTAATTTTAACCATTACATCCTAGAGAGAGAGAGAGAGAGAGAGAGATAGAGAGAGAGAGAGAAAACGAAATATTATACTTATATGGCATAATTCACGGTTGGAAATGAAAGGAAATACGTTGATTGAGAAGTTTTAGAGTAAGATTTTCCTTATTAGCTTATTATTATTATTATTATTATTATTATTATTATTATTATTATTAGGATAATAGTGAAAAGATGAAAGTTTCAACACGTTGCATTCATCTACTCCATATTCCTTCCTATCTTTTCATCCATCCGTATGTACATATCTTCTGTTCTATCCATCCACGTGTACATCTCAAAGGGTAGTGGCCCCTCATTGTCATAAAGAATAAAAAAGAAAGAAAGAGATATATAGAGAGGAAGAGAGAGAAAAAGAGATATATAGAGAGGAAGAGAGAGAAAAAGAGATATATAGAGAGGAAGAGAGAGAAAAAGAGATATATAGAGAGGAAGAGAGAGAAAAAGAGATATATAGAGAGGAAGAGAGAGAGAGAGAGATATATAGAATAACAAAATGAGAAAAAGAAAAAAAAGGAAGTAAACAAAAATTAATAATTTTCATCAAAATGGGAATAACAAGAAGATAATAATAATAACAATAATAATAATAATAATAATGCAAAAATTCTTTTTTTTTATTAGAAACACCTTCTACTAACAAACAAAAAATTTTTCTTTTAAACATAAAGATTATCGGATTACAACTCTAGAACGGGGTGTCACTATCTGAAGAAAAACACACACAACTAGATGTGTGAAAGAAACAGAACAGAACAGAACAGAAATAGAACAGTTATAAACAGAACAGAATAGAAAAGTACAGTTGTAAACAGAACACAATAGAACAAAATAGAACGTATGTATACAAAACATTTATAGAACTCATCGTAGCAAAGAACTTGGAAAACAAAATGGAACAAGCAATTAAAAAAAGATGAAAGCAAGAAAAGAGTGAAAATGAATGAATGAATTAAATTTTGAAAATAACTAGCAAGAAGTCGGGATGTCTAACAGGCTAATTATTGTAAAAGTGCCGAAAGATATAAGGATGATGAGATGAAAGAGAGAGAGAGAGAAAGAGAGAGAAAGAAAAAGAGAGAGAGAGAGATTTAAAAGTACACT
Organism: Erpobdella octoculata; assembly: GCA_963978895.1. Lineage (NCBI taxonomy): Eukaryota > Metazoa > Annelida > Clitellata > Hirudinida > Erpobdellidae > Erpobdella > Erpobdella octoculata. The sequence continues at coordinate 38,757,812 of OZ022242.1, read as the reverse complement.
TCAATAGAGTAAGTAAGTAGCTTTTAAAGTTTCTCAGTTAACTCCTAGGCCTAGAGACAGGGAGGGAGGGGGCTGTTTGTCTGTTGTTGTGTAGCTTTCATGTGACTTTTCATGATGCCTATCCTAGAAAGTACTCAACTCATAATAGAAGAAAATAATATATTATCATTATAATAATAATTATACATACATGCAAGCATACATTATTATAATATATCATCATTATTATAATAATTATACATACATACAAGCATACATTATTATAATATATCATCATTATTATAATAATTATACATACATACATACATACATACATACATACATACATACATACAAGCATACATTATTATAATATATCATCATTATTATAATAATTATACATGTAAGGAATTATTATTATTTGTAGAAAAAGTTACAAATATTTGTGCAAAGATTCCATCCTTAGTTGGTTAGTAGTACCTCTCACACACACACACACACACACACACACACACACACACACAATTAATCCTCGATTTATTGGGGGACCTCTTGGCAGGGGCTGCACAGAGATGGGGTGGGTGGGTCGTTTTCAAAGGATAAGCTAGTGAGTGAGAGAGAGAGAGAGAGAGAGAGAGAGAGAGAGAGAGAGAGAGAGAGAGAGAGAGAGAGAGAGAGAATAAACAACAGCAATGATATTAGTATTATCCAGGTGAGAAAAGAAAGAAAGAAAGAAACCGGATACCTCGAGAGAAAAAAAGAAAATTTTATCAAAAGAAGAAATCTCTAAATAAAAAAAAAATCATATACAGAGTTCAATAAGAAACTCAACATTCCAACAAAACATCGTGATCACTACTATCACTACCAAACATCATCATCGTCGTCGTCGTTACCATCACAATCACCATCATCATTATCATCATCATCACCCGTGCACATCACTGGTCACATGTCACATGACTCTCCTCCCATCCGGTTCCCTGGTGAACATAAACACAATTCTCGGTGCACGAAAACATAATAATGAAGGAGGAGGGTGAGAAACGAACCTGGCGACACTCGTTGAGATGAAAGAGAAAGCGCACTCTGCGACACGACACAAAAGAAAAAAAAATATAAAAAAAATAAAACAGAAATTTAATAATATTTTTGATTCGTCAACTCCTCCTCTCTGCTTACTGCAAGCCACCAGTCCCGTGTTTGGATAAAGGAGGAGGGAAGAAGAGAAGTAATTTATGATCGGCGACAGGAAATGCTTTGGTATTTTGTAAATGCTGCTGATTAAGTCTTAAAATACCTGGTGTAAAAGACTGTTAACGATCATATCGCATTTGCTAAAGGGGTAGGCGCCTATAAATGGCTGCCTTTGCAAGTACCCTCCCTCTAAAAGTGGCGCTCCCGTAATGGACTTTATCGATAAGGGAGCGCCTAATCAAATGATTCTTTATTATTATTATTATTATTATATCATGCTTTTATACAATCCATCCATCCATCCATCAATCCGTCCATTCAACCATCAATCCGTCTATTCATCCATCCACCCATCCGTACATTCATCAACTCATCCATTCATCAAACCTTCTATCCGTCCATTCATTCATCCATCCATTCATCCACCCATCCGTCCATTCATCCACCCTCCCATTCCTCTTCGACCAAATTTTTGTTTCAGGCCGGCCATGAACCTGCTAGAAGATCTGATGTTCCTGACAGTCTGGGAAAAGGAGAGAGAGTAAGAGAGAGAGAGAGAGAGAGAGAGAGAAATAAATAATTTTAGAATAAATTATTATTATTATATCATCATCATCATCATCAATATCATTATTATTATTTCTTTGAATTATTTTTTTCAACCGGAGAAGGAAAAAGGAATGTTATGAGTTGTATACGTGTAAACAAAACATGCTGATGACGAGGACCCGATAATGGGAATGATGATGATAATTTGGTTATGGTGATGATGATGACGATAATGATGATGATAATGATGACGATGATGATGACGGCTTGGTTATGATGATAAGGATGTTTTGGTGGTCATGATGATGATGATGATGATTGATAGATGTTTATGCCACCTGATGGATATTATGCTACCCGTCACTATGCTGCATCAATCCATCCATCCATCAATCAATCCATCCATCCATCCATCCATCCATCAATCAATCCATCCACCTCTAGGTTGCCGGTAAAAAAACTTTAAAAACGAACCAAATAATGGATGTATTAATATGAGTTAATGAAAGAAAGGAAGTAGTGAAGGAATGACAGACAAAAAATATTAAAGGAGTGAAGATTCTATAATCTACAATGTACATACAGAACAACCTCATATAATACATAGCAGTGTTTACTACTCGACCCGATGATACATCTAGCTGTGCAAACCGATATATATATATATATATATATATATATATATATATATATATATATATATATATATATATATATATATATATATATATATGTCTTCATGTATCGGTTTATATCTACATATATCGGTTTATATCTACATATAAAAGGTTACAAACTTGACCTGCTGAGAAGCCCTGATCTAATAAGTCAACAGAGAGAACTTGATTGGTCATATATGCACACTGTGTACACATATAATCTGACACACACACACACAAATCAAATTATATTCAGTATGTGCGAGTGTGTGTGTGGTTTTATATGTTCGGCAAAAGTGAATTGAAGTTGAATTAAATTATTATAAAAGCATAAATCAATATTTGGAATTATATTCCAGCCCAGTTCCCGCTTCTGTTCACAATTCAATTATACACACATACACAAACACACTCGTGTGTGTGTGTGTGTGTGTGTGTGTACGCAAATACACACAAGATTTTCGTCCACCCACCCAGCCCGGTGTAAATAAACAGCCAGCAATACATGGATAGCAGTATGGCGGGAGAGGAAGGGAGGCAAACAGAGAAAGATGAAGTAAAAGATAAGAGAACATGAAGATAAATAAAAAATGTTAGAAAGATATTCGTGACCTGTTTACCATGAGAGGTTACATACAGGCCGATACATACACATACATATATACATACATACAAACAAACATACATATGTAGATACATATTATGGAAGGTTCCACACATACATACAAGCAAACAGATAAACATAGGTAGATACATATTATGGAAGGTTACACAAACACACATACATACATACAATCATATGCAATTACATAATAAAATTCGTGGAAATTAAACAAATTAAAAATATTATTATAATGATGATAATGATGATGATGTTGATGATGATGATGGTTATGATGATGATGATGATGATGATGTTGGTTATGATGATGATGGTCATGATAATGATATAAAACAAAAATAACCGACTTGAGAACTTCCATATTGAATCTATCCTGAAGAGATCCCAGGTAGTGCCCGATCATCTTGCGACTGAGCCCCTTGCGACTGATCAGGAACTTGGCCACGGCGTTCGGCTGGGGGTCGATGAACTTGTTCTCTATCAGGTACTCGATACCTCTATTCGGTTTCCTGTTCGTTGCGATTTTTTAAAAGTGAAATTAACAAATAAATATATTATTATTATTAACTGGAAATTAACAAATAAATATATTATTATTATTAACTGGAAATTACCAAATAAATATATTATTATTATTAACTGGAAATTAACAAATAAATATATAATTATTATTAACTGGAAATTAACAAATAAATATATTATTATTATTAACTGGAAATTAACAAATAAATATATTATTATTAAACACGACAATTTATATAGCGCCGTGTACAGCAGAAGCCGCTTAAAGGTCGCTTTACAGAACAAAAATTGATACACATTACAATTCAAATATTATAAAATTAGTAATTAAATTATTATCAGCAATGATGATTTTAAGATACCAAATTTGAATAATAGCATTTACCTAACAATATTTCTGCATCTCTCTCTCTCTCTCTCTCTCTCTCTCATCTCTATCTCATATTGTGTCAATTCATTTTTTTACATTTTTTCTCGGGTTCGAAGCCGCTATTTGACATTTGCTTTGCTTACAAAAGCCAGTCTGGAGGAATACTTTTCCTTCTGTTCATCAAAACGACCAGAACAAACAATCACTATCACCACCACCTACGTAACTTCGGGGTTTATCTAATTCCCTGCTACCTTAATTAATTGAATATTCCATTCACGGGCTGTCTAGAACCAACCAGTACCCTAGAACCAACCAGTACCCTACCTCTTTATGAAATGCTTACTTGTTGAATATGTTCAGTCCGATCCGGTAGACCCTCTTCCTGCTTCTGTCGGAGACGGGTTTAGCGGGGCCTACCACCCTGTGACCTTCCTCCGAGGCACCAAACTGGCCCGGCGGATGATGGGGGCTGTGGCCGGGGTAGAAATCCCCTCTCGGCGGCGCTTTGAACTGCTGGTGAGGGGGGTGCGAGTGAAATTGCTTCTGTGGGTGGCTCTGATGCTGAGGAATACCGTGAGGCGATGATGATGATGATGATGATGATTGTGGGATGTGGTGTTGATGGATGTGCTGCTGGTAGTGATGATGATAGTGTTGTTGGTGAGCGTACATCGCTTCTTGGTAGTTGATGAGGGAGGATTGGGGTAGTGGTGGAGGAAACTGGAAATGGCTGAACGACTGTGGTTGTTGTTGTTGTTGATGTTGTTGTTGGGGCTGGTTGGATGCCAGAGATGAAGATGAGGACGACGACGAGGACAAGGTCAAGGACGACTGGCGAACAGAATCGTACGAGAAGCAAGAAGAGGCACCCTCGGCGGACACCCTGTCCGGAGTACTCCTCCACGACCCTTGATCTTTTCTTGTTTCGGGATAGTGGTGGGGGCACTGGTGGTCCAGAACTCTGACTCCGGCGCCGGATGCTCCCCCCTTGCAGCAGCCCGGAAGACCCACGTAGGCCGAGTCGATGCTCGAGTGCCTCGTGGCGAGGTAGTGCTGAAGTTCCGGATGATGATGATTGGGTAGATGTTGTTGCTGCGGGAGTTGTTGCTGACCTGCCGGAGAGGGCTTGAAGCTCGTGAAGGTCCGATCTTTCGACTTCCACGTCTGACCGCCGGCGGCAGTGAGCTTGTTCGTGAGCGCAGGCGTCGCGGCTGCCAGCGGAGATCGAGGCTGCTGCTGCGGCTGCTGACGGCGCTGCAACGTCTGGGAAAAAATGGGGTGACGTTGATAAGCTACGAGGCACTCGGGACATGGACACGTCATGAACGACGGGGATGACGAGAAACCAGGTGACGGGAGAGATGTCGTCGACGTCGTACTCGCAGCGGCGAAAACCGACGGAGAAGAAGCGGAAAGAGGAGATGGAGAAAAGAGCACCGACGACGACGATGATAACGATGACAACGGGAGAAGAACCCTAGAAACTACTGGCTGGTCGCGCCTCAGCGTTCCTCCAGCACTGACGCTCCCCCCCAAAGAATCTTGAACGGGGGAATCCACAACGGGATCGACGCCGCCGTTCTTAGACACGGAAGACGCTTTTTTCTTCTTCCTCAGAGTCGAACTCCTCGAGTGACTCGTGTTTGACGACGAGTCGTCTCGACGCTTGACCTCGCCGAGGTCTTCCTCGAGGTCGCTTTCCTCGTCGTCGTCTTCGTCGCTGTTGAAACTGTCTCCGAGGTCGTCCTCCCCCTGGCCGCCGCCGCCGCCCAGGCCGCTCGCGGCGAACTCCTCCAGGAGGTTCTCGAAGTTCGTGCTCGTCTCGTCCACCAGGGCGTCGATCGCCACGGCGACGGAGGCCTCGCACCCGGACGAGTCGTCGCTCAGTTCGGACGCGAGGCGAGCGACGTCGTCTTCCACTTCCGGTGTTTCCAACTCCGCGTTTTCGTAGACTCTCCGCTGCTGGTGCTGCTTTCCGTCCGACGCCAGCCTGGCTCGCTTGGCCTTCTCCTGCTCCGAGCGGAGTCGGGCGAAATTCTTGCGCTGCTTGTAGGAGCGGAACGTCTGCTGGAGGAGACACGCCGCTCGCTCGTAGTCCAGCCTCGACTTTTGCCGGCCTTTCCGTGCGTCTGCTGCGTCATTGGCGTCGTTCGATGCCGGCGCTGCAGTAGCTCCGATCCCCGGTAGTCGCGGATCGCTGGTGTCCTCTTTGGTAGGCTGCGACTGGTCCGAGGTTACGGCAGTGGATTTAAGCCTGGAATAGAAATGATCGATGTGTGCGATGTTGAAGAAAATGGGAATAGAAAACACTAAACATGATTATAAACAGAACGACATATGAAAAGAGAGAGAGAGAGAGAGAGAGAGAGAGAGAGAGAGAGAGAGAGAGAGAGAGAGAGAAGTAAAGATATAGAGAGAAAGAACAAAGTTTTATAAAAACACACTTTTATATTTTTTTAAATTATGCAAATAGATTTTTAAATGCAATAATAGTTTTACCATTGTTTATAGTAATACTTATGTCAACATATTAATAAGTTTTTGCTATAGTCATGATTGCCGAAAAGTTTATTTAATTGACGCAAGCGCCACCTAGTGAGTAAGTTTAAATGCGTTACAATATAAATATTGAAACTATTTAAAATAATAATTAAATCACTCCGAAAATATTGAACATTGTTTTGGCGGATGGCTAAAGTCTATGCTGAAAGTTTCAAAGTTCTAACTTGTCTAAAAGTTGGTGAAAAAATCGATTCACAGACAGAAAAGACAGGTATAAATAGAATACAACAAAACAACATAAAGAGGACCAAGTAATTGGACGGATAGTAAAGAAACTTACTAACTAACTAACTAACTGAACCAAACCAAACCACAATAACGTTGTACCAGCACCTTATAACACCTTATTTTCGTCAAAACTAATAAAAAAATATCAAAAAATAGGCGGACTCGAAAAAATTAGGCATAAAAAAAATTAAGTATTGAAAGAAACGAAAGAGATGTGAACCGCTGGTAGCAGCAACGATGGCGGATGAGTTTCGAAAAAAAAAGTTGAGTAGGATTTGCTGGCACCGATTTATTTTTTAAAGTTTTTATTTACGTTTTCAAAGAAAGCATGTGAATGTTGTAAAACGGTTACATAAATTACACAACAGAGTTCACAAAACAAATACGAATTGACTCAGTTGGATCCACCTATACATATATACACACATACATACATACATACATACATACATACATACATACATAAATGCATGCATGCATACATACATACATACATACATGCATACATACATACATGCATACAGACACACATACATGCACACACACATACATACATACATACAAATGCATGCATACTATATCCATACACTGAATCAGTAGGATCAACATATACATACAAACATACATACATGCAAATGCAAACAAACACATATGTCTAACACATGAACACACTTACATTCACATACACTGTAACACACACACACATGAAATATCACATCACTACATCAGACTGACATCTTCTTTCATTGTTGAATAATTTAAAAACCAGAACAAAGTGAATTTTTAAGAAAAAAAAATCTATAAAATAAAAAGAGCATGAGAACAGGTACAGTGAAAATAGTCTTAAAACTCATTTGTATGCAACAGAAACAAGAGAAACAGATCGAAATACCAGAATCTCAGAGAACACCATTTTTTTTTTCAAAAGTGAATCTAAAAAAAGATCAATTGCGTAACAATCACGTGACTCGGAACTCGTTACAAACTTTCCTAGAACGTTTTCCAAATCCTTGCAGCCGCCGCAGCCGCAGCAAATCACAGTGAAATTCAAGCCTCCTTGAATAATGAATAATTAATGACTGTGTACTGTGTAGTAATGGTCCACCATGAGAGGATGGTACCTGAGCTGCATTCAAAGTGGTCAGTGGTCAGCATCAAGGCAGTGTCGTTTACAAAATATTGCAGTTTCGTCTATATAATACTTTTTATATTAATGTCTTTATGATCACTGTCATCATCATCATCATCATCAACATCATCATCATCATCACTACTACCATCATCATCACCACTACCATCATCATCACCACTACCATCATCATCATCACAACCACTTCCCTGTCATCATCATCAACATCATCATCATCATCACTACCACCATTAATATTAGATGAAGAACATCGTGGTACATACAAATTTACTTTGCTCTCTACCTCCGCCTACTGGTCTCATCCTCCTCTTCTTCATCATCATCTTCTTCTCAACTTTTTCACTTCGTCTATGTCTGAATGTCTCTGTCTGTATGTATGTCTATCTTATATGTCTGTGCATTTAAATAAAAGATAACTGTGTGATAAAAGGAAAAAAGATAGAAAGACAGAGACAGAGACAGAGAGAGAGAGAGAGAGAGAGAGAGAGAGAGAGAGAGAGAGAGAGAGAGAGAGAGAGAGAGAGAGAGAGAGAGAGAGAGAAGGATATTTTCAACAACAAAAGAATGTCAAGAAGTAAAAGAGAGAAAGAGATAGGAAGAACCCACAAAATTTTTCTTTTTATAACTTTCCATCTGCAAAAGGGGGAAGTCGTAAAAAGCGTAAAAAGTTGTAAAAAGTTGATCGAAAAGCAGAAAAAAGTACAAACGAAAGCAAAAAAGTAGGAAATATGTGAAAGAGAGAGAGAGAGAGAGAGAGAGAGAGAGAGAGAGAAAATTTCAAAGATGGAGAGAAAAGAAAAAATGAATGAATAAATGATAAAAAAACGAGATAGATAGAGAGAGAGAGAATGATGTAAACAAACGAAATAAAAGTTACCGCAAATAGATAGAAATAGAAAGACAGGTACAAAGAAAGAGAGAGATAGAGAATGAAAGAAAAGAAGAGGTAGAGAGACATTTGAACTTACTGCACAGTAGAGGAACTTGATAACTTAAGGCAAGTTCACATTTTTTGTTTGTATTCATTCATCTGTTTCTTCCATCTTTTTTGTTCTCTCTCTCTCTCTCTCTCTCTCTCTCTCTCTCCCTCTCTCTCTCTCTCTGTCTGTATATTCGTGTATTATTGTCCAGATCACATCCACCTTACCCATATTTCACATATAGATCATATTTTTACCTTAAAATAAAAAATATTGGAGAACAAAACAAAACAAAACTCAACATAATTGAATAGAACAGAGTAGCAGGCAACAGGACAGAGTAAAATCCAACAGAACAAAACAAAACAAAATAAAACTTAACATAACTGAATAGAACAAAGTAGAAAGCAGCAGAACAGAATAAAACCCAACAAAACATAAAACAAATTGAAAAGAACAAAGTAGAAAGCAACAGAACAAAACATGAACAAAAACTCTGAAAGGTACTCGGCAAAACTCTGAAATGGAGGTACCATACCTAAGATATGCACATCACTACATATATGTGCATATATATACATTATATCCTTTTTTATCATCTCAGCAGATCCAATAAAGATATACAGTAAAGAAATAAACGATGATAAAATTAAAAATAAAATAAATATTTATCATTTTTTACTTTATTTCGGAACCAGAGATTCCAGACTTAACAACTACAGCACAAGACCACCAACCAATCACCATCCACCACAAGAAGACTATAAATACAACCATTTATTATCTTTTTCTTAGACATTTAGTATCTTTTGGTGAAGGAGAAGCACAAAATTTAACGCGCGTCTGTGGAGGAGAGGAAAAAACCCCGTTTTAATATCTATGGTCGAAAAAAGAATTAAAACGTCTTATCAGCTGTAAACGTTAGTTGGATCGAGAGGTGATGAAGTATCGGGAGTTTTTGTTCTTTTTTTAATTCGTAGATTTTTTTCGGTTAAAATAAGTAGATTCGACAGACTGGTTTTGTTGAACAGTTGATGCATCATCATACATTTTGAATTTTTTTATTTTATTTTATTTATTGCATCTAAGGCATGCACCTATTATGTACATAGGCATGTGTCTACAGATTCTACAGACTACCTCTGACTCTGAACTGTACAATTTTTTGTTTGTTTTATTTTATTTACTTTTTTGGTTCCAAAGATCAGTCTTTTCATGGCCTTTGCATTTTTATAGACGATTATTTTTTGAGAGAATTTTTGTCAGATTGTTAATTCTATTCTATCTAAACTCTTATTTTATCTAATCTTATAAAAATACATAAACATGCTTGTCGCCGGATTCTGTTTAAAAAACTTTTGTTTATCAGTTTATGTTATGAAAAAAAAAATGGATTTAAAAGTGAATCTAGGCTTGACTGCTAGAATTCTGATAGGACAAGCAGAAATTAAAAACACGAGTAATAATAATATTGTTATATTCCACGGTTCCTTTCCAGTGTAATCTTTTATTAATCTGACTAGAAATACCACGTGAAAAATGACGTTTTTTTGTTTTTTATCGAACTGTCTAATTAAAGAACGTTTTTCTTTTCCATACCATTATTATCAGAAATTGAAAAAAAACAGCATTTTCCATCATAATCTCATTTTTTGCATAAAATATAAAAAAGATATATAGTTTTTTGGGCGAAATTTTCTCCAAACCTGCAATTTTTTTTAGGAGAGGAAAGGAATCAGTTTTTTTCCTTCAATCAATTTTGTTTATTTTTGTTGATACAATCTTCACCATCCTTTTTATAGTGTAAGGTGTTTATGGCTATCATAATTATCTATCAAATGCTAAAATTCAATTTCTAACTATTAATTTTCAATATATAATCTCGTTTTCAAAGGAAATACACACTACACTACTACATCTGAGACCTAAGAAAACTTTCATAATGATAGACTTTATAGCTGCACTGTCTTCCAACTACAATAAATTTCTTCTTCTTCTTCTTCTTCTTTTGATTGGCTGATTAAGACGGTGATAATAATATCCAGGGTAACCATGGTGATTATTGTCATTTAAAAGCGGTGATGTAATGCGCACTAGCTCTTAATGTTGACGAGATTTCCTTTGACTATGATGATGATGATGATGATTATGATGATGATGATTATGAATTATGACGATGATGAATTATGATGATAGTGATTGATATTATAATAACTGGGTGACTCAACGGTCTCTTGAAAGATTAGCCACCAACGACATGCAAGAAAAGTTAAACTATGTAAGATGATCAGATCTGTTACTAGTTACACTAACAGAAAGGGAGAAAGAGAGAAAAAAAAGAGAGAGAGAGAGAGAGAGAGAGAGAGAGAGAGAGAGAGAGAGAGAGAGAGAGAGAGAGAGAGAGAGAGAGAGAGAGCATTCAAGGTCATAAACTTACTAAACTATGAACTAGGTAAGAATTTCACAATAGTGCCTCAATTCTGAGGAAAAATGGCAAGAGACAGAAAGAGACAGACAGTCAGAAAGCTATCAAAGGAAATACACTACATCGTCTGAAGAAATAAAGAAATACTTCCACATAGACATAGAAATGGTATTTAAGTATTTTATGTATGCAAGCATAAGTAAGCTATAAGCTTCATACACAATAATTCATTCCTGGTAAGAGTAGATTGATTCACTTACTCTCAATACAATGAGTAACAATTGAGATTGTTTCGTACTGAATAAACACATACTTTGAATTAATTTTTATGAACTAATATTTTGTTACAACACCAGCTTATGTTTCACTTGTATTTTGTTGTATGGCTATTTCGAGATAGAGTATATACCAGATATACTTTAGGACTAACTACAACCATGATAAATGATGTATGTATATGTATATATATATATATATATATATCATGAATATTATTAACCTTTTATTAAAATAGTAACAGCCAATAGGAACCTATTGATCATGAATACCGAGACATGGTCAATATAATGTACTTTTGTACACTGGAGTCAGCTTCAGGGTCAGTCAAGCTAAGGACCAATATTATGATGAAGGAGGGACAAGGCGTTGTTGGTCATATTGAGAGAAGAGAGATAAAGATACTAACTAGCCTAGTAACCAGATGATGCAGTCAGCCCCCCCACCCCCTAGCCACGTCACTAGGTGCAGTGACAGATAGTTAAGAACCAATGGAAATTAGAATAAAAACCACAGAACGATAACAATGCACTAGCGAGTTATGATAATGATAAATAAAATTATTGTTAACCACGCCCTCCCCATCCATCTACCCAATCCCGTCGTCTGTTGACAAATTCGAGATGACCAGTCCAGAGAACAATGAATTATGAAATTATCGAATTATTATTTATTTATTTATTATTATTTATTTATTTATTATTATTTATTTATTTATCGCATTATTATTTATTTATTTATTTATTAAAGCACGTTGTGCGGCGGCGGCCCGGAAACCGGAGTAATAATACAAACGAGCTGGTACGCAATTAGGACGATGACGACGATGATAGTTATGATAATAATGATGATAATGTCGTGTGTTTGCTTGCTATCTTGGTCCAGAAAAACGATGCAATTTCAATGATGATGATGACGACGACGACGATGCCCGAGGACCACCGCATCATCAATCGGTGCGCCATCCAGAAGGATCAGATGCTGTGAGGAGAGGACAACAAAAGAAATCAGGGAGATGTGGAGAAGGAGGAGGAGAAAGAGATTATGTTAATGAGACGAACCATATGGAAATAAAACGTTGAATATGCAAATGACCCAGACAGAAAGATAGAGAGAGCGAGAGATGGCTCAGATGATAAAGGGCAGTTGTTCTAGTTGGATAGATAAAAATTCGGGCAGTCTGTTCCTGTGTGTGTGCGGAGTATGTGCGTGTGTGTGTGTGTGAGTGTCCGACAGAACTAGATGATATAACAAACGAATGAACAAACAACGAACATGCAATTAAACCGAACAGGTTCGCCATAAAAACAAGCATAAATAACCACAATAAGAAAACATTGGCAATGAATCATCATCATCATCGCCATCATCCAGTTTTTTTACACACTTTTATTTCTTAACCACCCACCTAACTAACTTTTATGTACACACACACAGAAGATATTCACTATTATTTCATTCCATTTTAAGGTAGGAAACTGAGCCTGCAGACGGCTGACTGACCCACCTATGACCTTAACAGGTCAACAGCTCTCTCTCTCTCTCTCTCTCTCAATCTTGTCGTAAAATGGAGTTATAATTTTTTTCTAATTGATACAATTGAAAAATTTGTTATGAATCAAATACCAGAGATGTTGCGAGTACTTATGATGTGAGTACGAGTACCATGGTATCGAGTACGAGTGCCTGAAAAACGTATTTGAGTTGTACTCGAATACAAGTACAAGTAAAAAATTTGTTATGAATCAAATACCAGAGATGTTGCGAGTACTTATGATGTGATATGGGTATCATGGTATCGAGTACGAGTACCTGAAACACGTACTTGAGTTGTACTCGAATACAAGTACGAGTATCAAGTACTACATCTCTGCTACTCAGTACTGAGTGGAATAACAAGTACGAGTACAAGTACCAAGGCTTCGAGTATGAGTACTTAAAAAACGTACTTGAGCACGAGTACCAAGTACTATATCTCCGTCAAATACTAAATACTACTACCATCATAATCAGTCAATCACAAACTGTATTATTATTATTATTATTATTATTATTATTATTATTATTATTGGTGATGTCATTGATCATGACCTAATGGTTGCAAATGTATGTCACACCTCTGTCATCATCATCTTTACAGTACAATGCAGTGACAACAAAGAAATGCATGCAAATCAGTAAATGACATTGCAACACAACAATACAAGATTATAATCACCAGTATCATAATCATCATCTAGGAAATAAAAGAAATGTCCATGTGAATTTGATGCAACTCATCAGCAATGCAAATATCACTAACTCAGCTTCAACTACAATCCGAAGTTAAAACCAGCCGTATGAAAGCTACCTTGATTAGAAGTCAGTTGATGTAAAAAAGATTAAAAAAATAAAATAAAAATAAATAAATAAAGCTTGATATAATAAATCTACATAAAAACATCACCAGTAGGAAGAAGGAGAAAAAAAAGAATGGAAGAACAAGACTCTGTTCAGGATTGGTGGAGAAGTCGTAAGTAAAGTCGTGGTGGTTTTAAAATGTTAAGTAGCTTACTTCAAAACGATTAGAAATTTGAAAAATAAAAGATAAAAATCTCAAAGTATTCAGTCCGTTCTTGAAGTGAAACGTCCCAGAAAGTAACACCGAATCATTGAATCGTATCTTTGTTATCACCAAATACAATAATAACTTCAGGAGATTTTTAAGCAAAAAACCACTCTTCTCATCAACAACGTCATCATCATTATCATCATTATTTCAAGTACCTCATCATTATCATCACTGTCTCATCATCATTATCACTACCTTATCATTATCATCACTGTCTCATCATCATTATCACTACCTTATCATTATCATCACTGTCTCATCATCATTATCACTACCTTATCATTATCATCACTGTCTCATCATTATCATCACCGTTATTAGCTACACAATGGCAACACTTCAACCAGATTATGTCACCAAAAACAAAAATGCGTGTATAATCTTTACACAATTGAAGTTTTCCCAGGATATCTGGTTCAATATATAGTCTGCAGCTAATTCACAAGTGTAGTATTTTAGGTGTACAATTTTATTGCACACAACATCAGCCTTAATATATTATAATCTTCATTTGAATAACGAAGTGTTTCATTAAAATTTTGCACATACAAGAAAGAAGATAATAATACAAAATTGATTAAAAATTAAAATCTATATAATAACACACAAAGATTTAATAAATGAAAAAATTCTAAGACACAAAATTAAAGCTAAAAAATATGTATTTATATTGATCAATTCGATTTATTAGACTATTTCAAAAAGTTAGATGAAGATTAATTGAACTATTATTTTTATTATAATAGTATAGGATTTCAAAACAGACGATACCTAAAAAAACTGAAACTTAAAGGATTTTATTTTGCAGTAACATAATAGATTTCCCAATGGGCTTCAATTTCCCATTTAACTTCATTACTTCATGGGTACCAATGAAAAAAGCATTGTGGTAGGCTCGGCATAGTCAATACCATGTAATCGCTATATCAGTGCTAGTGAAATTTGAAATGTAAGTCATTGATACATTAGTCTTGAGTTTTATGTTAAAATATTTTTTTACAATAATAATAGTAAATACATTTCTTTGTTAAAATATAAACATTCATTAGATTAAATTTAAATTTGTTATAGTAAATAGTGAATCTCAGTTCAAAATTACCCAGAGTTTTTCTTGACATTTTGACCAAATTCCTGATGCAGATTAACCGTAAATCCTGCATAAAATTCTTCTAATGGGCAATAAATTGACAATTTTCTTTCTAATTCGTTTATTATTAACCATTGCCTGTATATTAATTCATCTCTTTCTTTTAAAGCGGCAACGACGTGTTCTGAAAATCCAGAATAATCCGAAAAACAAAAACCAGACATGTTAGAAAAATTTAGCACATCCTCTCCATTCACTTCACCAATATTTTTTCAGTCACGAACGAACCGCAAAAGCGTCCATTGTTTATGCTATTCTTTAGTGATTAACATTTATACTACAAAAGCACATAGAAAAGCCAATTTAATAAAAAATTGTTTCCATATACATTTTTTTAAAATAAAAATTGTGTTTGTAATTTTCAATAAAAAATGTATTAATCAAATGTTTATAGTTTTTTAATAACTGTTTTTAAAAATTTATTATTTATTATTTAAGCATAAATAAACAACAACATACTACGTTTTTAAATTTTTATAAATTTTACTTCAAAACTTAACAGTCTAAGTTATCTAGTTTTTCAATGTTGCATTAAATATGGCGACATATACACTCGTCTTGTCACCATAACCACAATCATATGATATTAGCTTATTTAAATTTTGTGTTGCTATTTTATTTTGCAAAACAAAATACATTGAGCGGAACTGCTCAAGTTAAAGATCTCATGATTTTCTGTGGCAAAATCAGCTCCACTTGCGTCTCACCACTTTACTTACTTAACTTTTAATTTTTCTGCTAAAATTCTTTTCTTCTTTTCTTGTCGGAAAAAGATGAGCGGGGAGGGCAATCGGGAAAGCTTAGAGAGGATAATGGCTGTCTGCTCTGAGACGCAAAGCATGATCGATATTGCCGCGAAGCAACTCTACGGTCTGAGGCAGTGTCGAGAATCTGGCGAGCTGATCAAGAAGGAAATTTGGGAAAGCGAAGTAAGATAAAAAAAAATTGATTAGTTACTAATTTATTTTCTGATTGCATTTGGTTGAGTCAAGTCCTTGTTGTTGTGGCTTCAGACAGATCAGTTCAGTTGTCGATAGGCATCTCTTCATTTTTTTTTTAAACTGTTGATTTTATTTCTATTACCAAGCGTATTAGGCGATCATTTACTTTGACGGGTTTGGCCTACAGTAATCCTGTTGTGAACCTTTCCCTAACCACCTCAACCCGTCAATGTAAAAAAATGATTGCCGCGTTAAACATCACATTTCTGCTTGTGGAAACAAATTTATGTGATTTTTGTATTTTCTAATTTAAAAGAGCAAATTGATTTGCCTCTTCGGAAAACTCATTGTCACAAAAGCCAAGACCAAGAACCAGTCGCAGTTGAGCGAGTATCCGAAGACGGAGCAGTGGCTGGACATTGTCGGTATCGACCCCAATCTGTCCAAGGTTAAATTATAATTAGTTATGATTATTATTATTATTATTATTATTAGAAGATTAAGATCAATCTGATCAATGAATTTTGGAGTTTACAATTTCGTAACATTTGTAAAGGAATGGAGTCAAATATAACTCGAATGATCTAATAGTTAGAAAAATAAAGAAGATTTATTTGATTGACTTTTACTACTGAAATTCTGCATAGATAAGTAACTTCTCGAAGAAATTCTTTGAGAAGAAAGAAATTAAAATGTACAAATAATAAATTAAGTTAAAATGTTCACGTCTCATTATAGTAAAAAATTAAGATGGTAATATTATAGAAAATAATCAAGAAATTATCCCTGATGAAAATGCTCGATACGAAAGACCAGCTGGAGAAGGAGATGAAAAGGTTTGGAGCCTCCGACGAAGAAGTTAGGACTCTCACGACCGCTGTAAAGAACTTGAAACTGTGGATAGGTTTGAGAAGTTTTCTGTCATTTAGGGTTTTTGTCTTTTGGGGTTCTTTTGTCTTTTGGGGTTTTTGTCTTTTGGGGTTTTATTGTCTTTTGGGATTTTTTGATATATTGACAGCTGTCGTGTGATCGTTCTTAAATATTTCATCCCTTAAAATATTACACTCGACATTTATTGAAACTTAATTGCTGTAATTGATAGAAAGATACTAGTTAACACAATCAAGTTTTTTTTTTTTTGGGTGTATCTAACAGATTTTCAGTCCCAAGAAACCAGGCCGGCGTACGTCAACGGGAACTGGTCTACCGCGGATTTACACTGGTCCAATTTCAAATCGACTTCTATGGCGACGGGCGGGAGCAGCCCGTACCTCGGTAACTCTCCAAAACTTCAGAACAGCCACCACCATCACCAGCAGCGACCCTCTACCTCCTCTCTTCCCGGCGGCCCGACTGCGGGAAGCGGGACCGAACCGGTCGGCATCCCTCCTGCGGGCCAGCGGTCCCCGTGGGTTTCGAATTCTCAGCTTGACGTCAACGAGCAGGATCGAAGTCAGATAGTCGCCGCTGCGGCAGTTCCGTCGTTGGCCGGCTACGCCGACATGCAGCTTCCTTCTTACTCCACCAGCCGAATGACGCCTCCGACTACTCCCCTCGTGCCGAAAACGCAGAAGGGGGGAAAGTTTCCCACGACTCCTCCGCCTAAGAGACGCAACAAACTGAACCTGGACAGTTTCAAGCCGCTAATCAAGAGCACGTCACACGAGTCACAGCTTTCTCTTAAGGTGGCTCAAGATTCCAAGTGAGCTGTTGATGACATGATTAGCATTCTAGCTGACATGACTTATTATCACCATACTAATTTGAACATGTGCCATGTCACTTTGACCTGTGACCTGTGCCATGTGACTCTGACCTGTGCCATGTAACCTTGACCTACAGATGATGCTTAATTTTTTAATGTTTTAATCACCATTATTTACACAAGAATACTACTACTAGTATCATGATCACCATCATCATCTTCATCTTCTGTTATTCGTATTTCATTCTTTCATTCCAGGTACTCAAAGAAAAAGCCTAGCAACATCAACATCGTCGGCAGCTCGGAAGCAATATCCAACTCGTCCCCGATGAGGAAAAGATCATCGGGAACGCTCGAGGACGGGACGGGAACCTCGGTGGCAACGAGCGGCGTCGGGTCGACCGTGGGCAGGGTGTCGGGCCAGTCCTCGCCCCTTAACTCCTCCCCTTATAGATCGCCCCAGCTGGGAAAAGCTATTGTCGATGAAGTCACGGGACAGGAGACTGGCTTCAGAAGTAAACGTGTTTTCGATTTGTATAAATTAACATAAATTTGCATACGTTACTTTTTGCATTTTAATTATAATTATGATTCGTTACATTTCAACTTCTGCAGTGAATCAATTGGTCGTTCCTCCTGTTTCTCCAGGGATGAACAACTCGTTCAATCACAAGTAAGTGATTGGCTGATTTTTTTTCCAACCCTAGTGAATATTCACGCTATGAATATTCAAATTCAATTAATAATTAATTGTCTATTTAAAGATTCCAGAGCAAGCTGGTTCTGAGCACCTGCGACTCCTGTCGAAAACAGCTGATCCGCGGGAGGGTTTGTAAAAACTGCAGGTGAGTGATTAATTTGTTGTGCAATAATCAGTGTCTGGAGTGTTGATGATGATTGTTATGGTTTTTTTTATTTCATGATGCTTTTAATATTGTTTATATTATTATTATTATTATTATTATTATTATTATTATTATTATTATTATTCTAATTATGAGTAACTCGTGGTTGTAGTTATGATGATAATGGTGATGATTATTATTTTTCTTATGTATATGTCCAATATATTTTTTGTCCAAATGATTATTATATTCCGGATTTTACCAAATGGCATAAATATTATTATTCTTATTATTAAGCAGCTTGTAGGTCAACAAGTGTCAGTGGCACTGCATTTTAAGTTATCAGGAATTGTAGTTATGATGATGATGATTATTGTTACATATCTATCCGATATTTTATTGTCAAAATTATTATAATAATCTGGGTTTTACCCAATGATCTAAATATAGTAGCCTGTTGGTTATATACGAGGGCTTCATTTTCTTCTTTCTTTTTTTTCCTCAGACTTAAGTTCCACAATGACTGCGTTTCGAGAGCGCCGTCCATATGCGAGTACTACCACAGTTCTATACCTAAAGATGAAGGTTTAGATGATCGTTGTTTTTTTTTTAAATATTGTTCACGATTCTGCATTTTACCTTTTTCAGGGTATCCTCCTCACTTATTTCCGTTTGCGTTTAAAAAAAAAATGTTTTCCTGAAGTCTTTTCTATATTTATTTCTTTTGTTTCGATCCACCAGATCCGACCGACCTCTACTACGGCCAACGACATCCGCACCAGCCTCAGCAGCCGAGCCGGCGACAGCAGCAGCCGCAACTGCAGCACTTCGATTCCAGTTCTACGGCCTCCTCGTGCAACTCTTCCAGTCCCTCGTCTCCGGCTCACCCGATCTCGTCTGCTTCCGGCCACTGGGCGTCTCAGCAGCTTAATTGCAACAATGCTATGCATTTTACTTATCCAGGTGAGTCACTCGTGCAGGTGTTCGGACGAAGGGTTTCTTTTCTCCGATTAAATCGTGGCGGCGTAGAACCTCTCTGTTCACCGAGCAGACGTTTAATTAAACTTGATCGAACCGAATTGAGGCAACGATTAAGGCCGACTACTAAAAAGTTTACTTTTATGCTGCCGTGCGTTTCGTTCTGAACGACAAATGCTTGTTTTCCTTCTGCGAATGTCATCCAATTAGCATCCGGCAAGTGGCCACGTAGTCATGGGAGTTCCCCACCCACAAACCGTTACAGGCCTCCACGGAAATTTTGTATGGCAGCTTATGAAAGTGACCCTATCCCTGGTCATCAGGTTTTTTTATGAATAAAAAAGTGAGTGTTTGTAAAATTTTGGACCCCCTCTTGCAAGTATTGAACCTTCAAGGAAAATTTTGCTGGTCTACGGACCTTACCGTCCAAGTTTGAAACAATTTAATTTAAATCAAATTTAAAAATTTAATTTTATTTAAAAATTTTATTTAAATCAAATTTAAAAATTTAATTTAATTTAACAATTTAATTTAAATCAAATTTAAAAATTTAATTTAATTTAACAATTTAATTTAAATCAAATTTAAAAATTTAATTTAATTTAACAATTTAATTTAAATCAAATTTAATTTAATTTAAAAATTTTATTTAAATCAAATTTAAAAATAAAAACAGAACCGAAGACCTTAACAGAGAGCAGTTCGGGCATAGGAAGCAGTCTCAGTTCTAACAGTACACCTACCGTTTCTGTATCTGCTGCGTTAGTTGTTCTCTTTTTTTTCTTTTTTTCCATCTGCCATACACACTCTCTCTTTTCCTCTATCTCTCTCTCTCTTGAATATTATTATTATTATTATTTGAAAACTTATATCTTCTTTTTTCTCTC
Organism: Erpobdella octoculata; assembly: GCA_963978895.1. NCBI lineage: Eukaryota > Metazoa > Annelida > Clitellata > Hirudinida > Erpobdellidae > Erpobdella > Erpobdella octoculata. The sequence goes on along the minus strand of OZ022242.1, from coordinate 38,737,236 downwards.
TTTGTTTGTGTACTTTTTTTTGAATTGTTATGACTTATTCCATGTCCTAATAGCTCCTACCTTTTTTGCATGTCCTAATAACTCCTCCCATTTTTGCATGTCTTAATAACTCCTCCCCTTTTGCATGGCCTAATAACACCTCCCCTTTTTGCATGTCCTAATAACTCCTCCCATTTTTGCATGTCCTCATAACTCTTCCCCTTTTGCATGTCTTAATAACTCGTCCCCTTTTGCATGTCCTAATAACTCCTCCCATTTTTGCATGTCCTTATAACTCCTCCCATTTTTGAACAAACAGCGACGCCGTCAACACGAGCACGTCGACAGACAGCGATAAAAGTGAAAAAACCATTGTGAGTTTCATAAGCTTTCTTTCGTGTTTCCCCAGATCTTCTATTTAAATAAATTATGTTAATGATTAAACGCCATTGGTCGTCGTATATTATCCTAGCGACCTTCACCTTTCTTGCAGACGGGCAGCGGAGACAGTTCCGGAGATCAGAACTTGAATCTCGACCACCTCGATTCAGTCGACAGCTCCGAGGATGCGAACTCTTCTGCTAACCTGCACAGAGATAACAGCGTGAGTGGTGTTAGTTATGATAATGATACCGTTGTAGTTAGTTATGATAACGATGCTGTTGTAGGCGGTAGTAGCAGCTAGAGCCCTGTGCGGATTTTCGGCTGGGCCTTCTTACCAGGGTTATTAAAACGGACCGGGTCAAGGTTTGGGATTTTATGCCAGCTTGTCTGGAATTCTGTGCCCACAAAACAGGCCATGAAATATCTAATAGTAATGATTGTGATCCTGGTTCTGTGACGATAATATTTATTAATCATTTAATTCGATAATTAAGATTTTAAAAGAACGGTGACAGTGATGGTGTTCGGGCAGTGGCGTTAATATCACGTTGATATTCCTACGATAGTGATTAAGACTATCATTATTTTTTTTATAGCGTTTTTTTTTATTCTCAAAACTATGCAATAGACGAATCGAGAGAGGTTTAACGAACAGAATTGTCTCCCGTTCGTTCGTAGATATCGGTGGCACTGAAAGAATGGGACATTCCGTACGAAGAGCTCAAATTCCACGAGATCATCGGCGTCGGAAGATTTGGAACGGTGCACAAGTGAGTGCCTCGTGTGCGTCGTTTATTTGACGGTTGTCGTTGACGATCTTCGTGAATTTTACTTCGACCGTCGTTGACATTACCCGGCGTCATTAAACTCTTTCGATGTATCATTATCACGATTGCCTTTAATAATTACATTACTTATAATTGTTGTATTAATTATTTTTATTGTTTATATTTGTTTTTTTTTCCAGGTGTTTTTAACTCAGGTTCTTTTAAGTGTTCTGTTAATTATACGTCGATATATTCGAAACTTTCGTTATTCAGCGTCCGTAACTATCATTATTTATCACTAATACCATCATCACTGTGTATCATCATCATCATCACTACTACCATCATCACTTTGTATCATCATCATCATCACTACTACAATCATCACTGTGTATCATTACTACTACAATAAAGCACTGTGTATCATCATCACCATCACCACTGTGTATCATCATCATTACCACTACCATCCCCACTGTTTATCATCATCATCACTACTACAATCACTGCTGTGCATCATCATCATCAGTATTACCATCACCAGTGTGTATCATCATCACGGCTACCACCACCTCTGTTTATCATCATCATCACAGCTGCATATCATCATTATATGTTGTTTTATCATCATTATCATGATCGCCAACGCCGTTCCGCAGAGGCGACTGGCACGGAGAGGTTGCCATCAAGGTGCTGAACACTGACCCGAGTGCCGACAACCAGGCCCAGCAGCTGCACGCATTCAAGCTGGAGGTCGCCAACCTGAAGAAGACGAGGCACGAGAACCTGGTCCTTTTCATGGGGGCGTGCATGGAGCCGCAGAGACTAGCCATCGTCACCAGGTGGGTTGGGTCGTTACTGCGAATCAATCAGCTGGTGAGATGGAAGAGTGTAATAGTAGTAGTAGTAGCAGCAGCAGTAGTAGTAGTAGTAGTAGTAGTAGTAGTAGTAGTAGTAGTAGTAGTAGTAGTAGTAGTGAATGGTTGCCAAGTAATGATTGCCAGAACAGGCGTTTGATGCAGTAGACTTTCTAATTGATTCGTGATGATGAAGACAGTGTTTATGATTGATGAATATTGATGAGTTTGATGTATGCACATGTTTGTGTGTGTGTGTGTAATGTAATGCGACTTACATGTGTGTGTGTGTGTGTTTGTAATGTGACTTACATGTGTATGTGTGTGTAATGTGACTTACATGTGTATGTGTGTGTGTGTAATGTGACTTACATGTGTTAGTGTGTGTATGTGTAATGTGACTTACATGTGTTTGTGTAATGTGACTTACATGTGTATGTGTGTGTGTGTAATGTGACTTACATGTGTATGTGTGTGTGTAATGTGACTTACATGTGTATGACTTACATGTGTATGTGTAATGTGACTTACATGTGTATGTGTAATGTGACTTACATGTGTGTGCGTGTAATGTGACTTACATGTGTAGATTTCTAGACCACGTGCTCACGCTCTGATTTTTCTTTTTTTTTTAATTTTAAAGTTTCGTGAAAGGCATCACTCTGTTCAACAAACTGCACGTTAGGAAGGAAAAATTTCTCATCAATCAGACGATTGCCATCGCATCTCAGATCGCACAAGTGGGTGGAGCTATAAAGAATATGATAATAAGCGTTGAATTATTAATCAGATTTATGCGGATAACCGTGTAATCTGTTAGAAATCACATATAACTATAAAATTCTAATGTAATTTTCTTTTTTGATTTTTTTCCCGTGCCGATAAACATTCTCATCTCATGGAGCTATAAAGAATATAAACACTGATGATATTAATGAGCGTTGAATTAGTAGTTAGATTTTTACATATAACTATACAATTTTAATTTAATTTTCCTCTTTGGTTTTACCCCATGCCGATAAAAACATTTTCATCTCCCCTCCCCCTGTACCGTAGGGACTGGGCTACCTCCACGCCAAGGGGATCGTTCACAAGGACTTGAAGACTAAGAACGTCTTCGTCGAAAACCTCAAACCGTCCTCGTCATCCTCGGAGAACTTCAAGGTCGTCATCAGTGACTTTGGTCTCTTCAGTGTCTCGAAGCTCTGCCATGGTAGTAGGTTGGTACTACGGTGGCTGCAGCGGGTTTGGTTCGGGGCGTGCCCGTGATTGACGTGCCACGGTAGTAGGTTGGTACTATGGCGGCAGCGGGTTTGGTTCGGGGCGTGCCCGTGATTGACGTGCCACGGTAGTAGGTTGGTACTACAGCGGCAGCGGGTTTGGTTCGGGGCGTGCCCGTGATTGACGTTTCGGGTCGAGTGCTGGTTTATCGGGCGGTGGGGGGGGGAAGAGGGTGTGAGAGTTTTGGGGGAGAATTGAGTGAACGTTGACTGTGATCTCAGAATATATGCCAAAGTGAAAATGATTAATTATTACCATATGATTTGTATGTACGTCAGGACCAGTCAGTACAGTCTGGAGAGATTGTAAGAAACGTCATGGCCTTATAAATAAAACAAAATTAAATCGATAAAATTTATTTGATATGTTATTGAGAATACATTTTTAATGTCTACATTTCCTGATTTATAACGTCACATCATTTTTCATGACTTTTTCATGCGTGTAGGATTCTGCTCCACGTGCATAATAAGACTATGGTACATTAAAAATAATCATCATTATCATTACTACTGCCATCAGTATCATGACCTCCGTCGATTAGTCATTATCCAGTACGGTTGTCTCTATGACCACCACCACCATTGTCATCATCATCATCATTTTTGTTTCATCTTTGTTTCACTCGCTTCATTCTGCCACCGATACAGGAAGGGCAGGTGGCTGTGCATTCCATTCGGCTGGTTGTGGTATCTCTCCCCTGAAATCGTCAGGAGTCTGACCTCCATGAGTCCCTTCGAGACCGACCTGCCTTTCACTAGAGAGTCGGACATCTACGCTTTTGGGTCGGTCTTTGTCTTGAAATTTAAAAAATGAAATGAAAAAAAAACCGACAATTTCTGTAGCGCCGTGAACAACGAGTTGTGTTAATTAAAGGGTGCTTTATATAGTTTGATAGGATAATTTAAATAAATGAGTTTTTTAACAGTTTTTTTTTAAAGTTGCAAGGATGGTGCTGGTCTCACGAACAGAGCGTGGAAGAGAGAGTGTGTCTAGGGTTTCGTTGTTTCGTCTTGTTGCATGCCCGATGAAAATAAGAGTTATCGAACTTTGATGAAACTGAATTTTTGCGTACTGATTTATTTAAAGATGATAATAAGGTTTTAGTTTAATTAAAAAAATAGATAATTTGAATCAATACAAAAGCAAAATCAAACTGTCTTTTTTTATAACCGTGTGGTAAAAGTTATTGAACTGAATTTTCATGTACTGATTGATTTCAAGATGATATTAAAGTTTTAGTTTAATTAAAAAAATAGATAATTTGAATAATTACAAAAGCAAAATCAAACTTTCTTTTTTTATAACCGTGTGGTAAAAGTTATTGAACTGAATTTTTGCGTACTGATTTATTTAAAGATGATATTAAAGTTTTAGTTTAATTAAAAAAATAGATAATTTGGATAAATACAGAAGAAAAATCAAACTTTCTTTTTTTTATAACCGTGTGGCAAAAGTTATTGAACTGAATTTTTGCATACTGATTTATTTAAAGATGATATTAAAGTTTTAGTTTAATTAAAAAAATAGATAATTTGAATCAATACAAAAGCAAAATCAAACTTTCTTTTTTTATAACCGTGTGGTAAAAGTTATTGAACTGAATTTTCATGTACTGATTGATTTCAAGATGATATTAAAGTTTTAGTTTAATTAAAAAAATAGATAATTTGGATAAATACAGAAGAAAAATCAAACTTTCTTTTTCTTAGAACCGTGTGGCACGAACTGCTCTCTGGCGAATGGCCGCTGAGGTCGCAACACCCTGAGTCCATCATCTGGAGGATCGGCAAGGGGGCGATCCAACACCACCTCAACGCCCAGGCTGAGTTCAAGGTTGGATGTGGCTGGTTGAGTAGTTTTTTTATTTTCTACCGTCGTGTCGTAGTTTTTCGTTGTCATGTTTGGAACTGTGATATTGTCATCTCAATTGTCGTCATCATCTCCGTTTATTTTAAAAAACGTCACTCTTCTAAGCTATGCTTGAGTTGGACATTTTTTCCATATTAAGTCTCTCCCCGTGTCACGGCTTAGAGAAAGCTGCGTCTTTAGGCCAAGCACATTAATACCCTGTCTAACCTGTGGGAATGCTCCCACCAAGATTTCTCACTTTAACCACCCCCAAAGGGGCCTAGACGTCTGACTAACGCCATGTTAAATACCGTCAAATTTTCATTTCATTTCAAATAACAATTATTAAATAATTGACAACTTTTTTTTTTCGTCACCAGGAGATATTGATGAAGTGCTGGGCTTTTCGGGCGGAGGACAGGCCGAACTGTCAGCAGGTGCTCAAGATCCTCGAGAGGCTACCTCGAAAGCGATTGGCCCGCAGCCCGTCGCACCCCATACAGCTGTCCAGGAGCGCAGAGTCCATATTTTGACGCGATTTTCCGACCTCCTTCCTACTCGCGCGGTTTCGACTCGTCGCGCCGAATTTCTGCTCTTTAATTTCTCGTGAGTAATTCGAAAGAGACTGCAGAAGAAGAAGAAGATGATGGGGTAAAAAAAAGATCCTCTTTCTCTCTCTCTCTCATTGGCTAATTGTTTGTCCTTGATATTTTTTTTTTAGTGCAGTTTGATTTGATTGGTTGTTTGCGTCTTTGTCTCAACCTTCGATCTTTACTGCTACTACTACTATCTCTACCACTGCTGCTACAACAACCACCACCACTACTACTACTGCTACTACTATTACTACTAACTAACTACTACTACTACTAACTACTACTACTACTACTACTACTACTACTACTACTACTACTACTACTACTGACATCATTTATTAGCCCAAAACAGTTTAAAATCAAAATCACAATCAAATATCCTCAATCAACTACTACTACTACTACTAGTGTACTACTATTACTACTACTAATACTACAACTACTACTACTACTACAACTACTAACAACACTACTAATCACATCACAGTGGAAGTGTTTTTTTTTCTTCTTTCTCCTCATTGGCGTCAGTTGAGCAACGAAACGAAGTCCTTTCTCACCGGCAATGGTACGGACGCATTACCGTTTTTTACGTTCCGAGCGCAGTCGACTACGAGTAGTAACGCGCCGCAGCAACGAAACGGCACTGCAATCCCGGACGCAGTTTTTTTTTACGTTTTTCAAATCGTGTTTTTTTTTTCTTTTCTTTTAAATTAATATACTCGTCTTTCAACTTTCCTCTTCTCTTCCTCGCTAGTTCGTACGAATCGCCATCGTCCGTGGTTTGAGATTTTCGTTGTGCGTGCTTGTGATGTTTTATGTTGTTATTATTATTATTAAAACGAATCTAGATTCATTTTATTTATTTTAAAAGTCCACACAATTAAATCGATTGGTGGTGATTCAATTTCTCTTTCGCTCATTACACACACGGCTGGCTTGTTGGTGAGTTGAAGTATCGTTTTCTATGCGATGTTTCTTTGTTTGTTCAACATTTTTTCTATTCAATCTCTTTTTCATGAGAAGAAATCAAAATCCCGAGTACGGTATTAATTTTTTTTTTATTGCTTACGACGTCGATTGTTTTGCGTTTAAACTCCTCGATGATGTGTTGTTATTTTTAAATTTTCGTTTTAAAAGTTTTTTGTAAAAAATAAAATTGATTTTGTTAAACGAATGTAATATTTTTTTTCAGAATAATTGAATCTAAAAATCTTTAAGCTTTTTATTTAACCACGGTTTTTTTTTTCGTCGCGAGAAGCCGTCGTCGTAGTTTCTTTTTCACGGTCATCAGTAATCACACTCTTCTTGACTGTGTATTTATTTCTATATTTTTTTCTCTTCCCCCTTTCTCTCTCTCCCTCCATCCTGTTGTTTTCTCTAATTAAAAAAAAAAATAATGCGCATGTTCAAGTTTCAAAAATAACTTTTTCTCCGATAATAATAACTCATGTAAAATCGAAAAATTTTACGTGCAGGCCGTTGCACTGTTCAGTCGTTTAAACGAGCTCGTTTCATCGGCCATCTTGTTGGTTCGCCTCATCATGTATCACACAGTTTTTTTCTTTCTTCAATTTACGATCATTATTATTGTTATTACTATTGTTATTATTATTATTATTCCTGTCTTTTTCAACTTACTGAGTTAAGTGTCTGTAACTGCCGTTTTTTATACCGATGGACCGATCGATTCCATTGGTCGATGAGAATCGGGTCGGATCGCCTTTCGATTAATCTTACTAGTTACTTGATATTTCAATTCGTTGTTTATATTATTAATTTATTTTATATTTATTGTATTATATATATGTAGATATATATATATATAATGTCCAATTGATATCAAATAATCTCCAGGATAGAAAAAACAGAAATAAATCATGATGCTTTGATGTCTGTGATTGTGCCATTTTTTTCTTGCGTTTTCTGCCAGCGGTCGGTCAGTTCTTTCAATTTTTTATTTTTTTTATTTTTGACAGAATCAAAAAGAAATTTCCATCTTTCAGACAACCAATCGCTATGATGCTGATGACGACGACGACGATGTCATATGATGATATTGTGATGCAACACTGCATACGTATGCCTCTTGTTTGTTTTTCGGTTTGGTGCGAAATCGAATGCATGCGTGCATTTTCTCGAGCTTGTCTATTAACAAGTTTGTTCCGATATCGTTTCTCAAATGATCGTTTTCACCTCTTGTAGATTTTTTTTGTTTTTTTTTTAAATTTTTTTTTTAATTTTTATTAAATTTTGTATTCGTCATATTTTGTGTGTCTGCTTTTAACATGACAATGTATGTAAATGTAAAAACCTTTCTCGAAACTGGAATCGAAAACCGCCGATCGCTTATTTTTGTACATAGATTATTAATTATTATTGCATCATCGCTGGGCTAATATAATAACGCTCCGGTTTTTTCTCTCTTATTTCGTCTCGGTAAGGCGACTTGGCGTTGTTTCAAAGATTTATTTTGAAAACGAAAATCTGGTTCAGTTGTGAGTAGTAGAGAGTGTCAAACGAAAAGAAGGCATTGTTTTGATATTTTTAGCGGTTTTTTATTTATTTTAATTTATAAAAAGTGAGCGCTACAGAAATTGAAGCAGCCGAGTCGTCACTTTCAAATGGCGATCAGTTATTTTTGAAATTTAAGTTTCGGAGCTTTTTTTCATATATTCAATAGAAAAAAACCGATAGAATTATTATGAACGAAGAATTAGAAGCTCTAATTGATCTTCAGAAAAAAATCAACGAGATGGAGATCGAGTTCGACATCAAACGGACATTGCTCGAATGCAAATTCGACTCTGTACTCAAGCAAGCCTACGATCAAGTAGGCTTAATAAGTAGTTATTAGTCGGCTGTATACATGGAATTTTAGGCGTCCGTGGGTTTATAATTAATATCATGACGAGCGTGTAACCTATGTGAAAGATCTATTGATTTCATGGTTTTAATTAATTAGCAATAAGCTGCTTGCTAAAAAGATGAGGAGAGATGCTAATTTAGCATGTCTCCGTCTACTTAACTTTCATTAGATAACTAATTTATCTCTTATTCAATTTAATGTTAGCTCCGTTCCCAAACGTTGAGACTTGAGTGTCACTTGAGACTTTTTTTCATGCGATGTTTAGGTTAGGCTGTGTTTTTCTTTTAGCGGTCTGTATATTTAATTGCTACTATTTGCTGTGTCCTAAGACAGTTCTGTGTTTTTCAAATGCTTCGTAGCCTTATAGCAGAGCTGGTTTAAAGTCCAGTAAAGTATAATAACTCATTCAAATAAAATTTATATATATATATATCTAATATACATCCGCAAACCTGCAACCAAGATATCTAAATTTCATAATTTGACAGAGAGCGAAAGTAGTATCGGGTCTGTTCGGCTCCCATGGCGATGAGCGATCGATAACTACCCACGACGGAAACCACAGCAGAAATAGCGAGATTTTTTCCAGCAAGTGCACTGCCACTACTAACAGCAACAATGCCAACAGCAACAACAATAGCGGTAGCGGTAGCTTTACAGATGCTCGTGCCACCTCCTGGGCGATTGGCAAGAATTCAATTAACCAGCCGATCACAAAACAGGCCGGCCATAGGTCGTCGGGTCCCGGCTCGAGCAAAGGCTTGCCGGGGTTCTGGTACACGATTTTTTTGAACTCAAAGCAGCTTGTTGAAATAATTCAGGTTGATGGTTATTTTTATTTGGCACGCATTTTGCTTTACTTCAGTTGAATCATGAAACGTCTACTGAGAGATCAAATCAAATCAAATAATCATTTGATTAGGCGATCCCTTATCGACCAAAACCTTATTTTTATTTTTTTTGATCATAACTATATAGGTATAAATAGCTATATCATAACTATAGCTATGTTGCTCATTTTAATCTCTAGTAATTTTCGTATACCTATACAATAAAGAATGTCGTCCAGACTTTTAGAAGAGGTTTAAACGTAAATATAACATTCCCATTTGACTGAATTAAATGTTTAATTATTTTATCTATCACAATATATTTTTTGTATCCATCATCTTTAGGACGACGACGGACCCGCCCTGATGAATCTGGTAGACGTAGAAACCAAGACCGATGTTTCCAGACTCAAGCATGACCGGACATACGTGAGCATCTAGGATGATACGGGAAGTTAAACAAATTTGGAAGAGTATTAGACTATAGATTGTGGCGGTTATGGGTAATACCTAGGTACTAGGTATAGGTATAGTTGTCGCTATAGTAGGTATTATTAATTCCGGTTTTTTCTTCTTCTCAAGTCCTTTACATTGGAGTTTCGGTTTGCACCCAACCCGTACTTCTACAACGAGGTGTTGACCAAACAGTATCACGTCGAAATTAGAATGGACGGTGAAGACACTCTGGTCTACAGTGGGCCGAGGATATACAAAAGCGTCGGGTGAGATTGACTATGGCGCATAATCTTTTTTTTCTCAAATTTATTCATAAAACAATTTTCACACAAAAAAAACAAATAAAGAGCAAGAGAAAAATAACAAATGTTCCAGCGAGTCTGTTGTACACAAATTTATAAAAAATTAAAAATTTTGAAAAGAGCAAACGTTCACTGTGATGGTATGAAGTCCTTCAAAGTCTTGTTTAGCAGGTAGTTTTTCAGAGAGGCCTTGAATGAGCTGAGAGAACCTTGGCTGATGTCATGCGGCAAAGAATTCCAGATCTTATAGGACCCATAAATTTTAATGGTATTGCGATCATCTTTTATAATCTTTTAAACTGCAAAAGTGGAAACGAATTAGCACCGTAGTGCAGTTGCGTCGCAAGAGTTGGTGCCACCCAGTGCGGTAACTCGATAGTTATCACCCCATCATCACGACAACCTAGTGAATTTTTTTTCTACCAGTAGGGGGGTTGCTTAACGCTAGTTCGATGACCATTTATCATCATTCATTACAATATCAATATCATCATTACAATATCAATATCATCATTACAATATCAGTATCATCATTACAATATAAGTATCATCATTACAATATCAATATCATCATAGATATATCATTACAATCATCCCCACGTTTAGGCCATTATCAAAATAAACGCTATGACAAGCTGGTGGTGTGCATGGTTTTATTTTTTTGGCGACCCAACCCAACTCAACCCGCAACACTTTCTCAACCCAACCCGACCCATCTAAAAGATAAATTGTCTAACCCAACCCGCAGTTAAAAAGCAAGGAGTTTTACTCGCATTGCTAAAAGAGTAGGCGCCGATAAATGGCTGCCTTTGCAATAAGAACTCTTTCTCGCCTTTGTGCAAGACTTGTCTTGAAAAAAGGCGTGTGCTAAATGTGACAAAGAAAAATAAATAAAAAAATATGTAATTGCATGCATTACTATTATTAGCACATATCAAACATCTTTTCCACACAAAAAAAACAACGAATAGATGTACTATCAACTGGAAACCTGGAATGAACCTGTCAACAAAACAGACGTTAAAGAAGACTCATCATCGCCTCCATGCCGATAACGTCCTGTTACCGGCAGTAACGGTGTCCTCTCCTGGCAGCTACAGACGAGGTTGCGTCAAGAAGTGGGTAGAATCGGAAGGGAAAAAAACGTTTTTTAATTTCTTCACCTTCCCGGAAAGTAGGTTTATGGTTATACTTTATTTTTTACTCATTGAATGGTCGTAGTGGTTGATGATTTCATTAATGGCGATGCGTAGATCCAGGCAGACAGAAGCGTGGCTAGGGTCTTCTGCTCGCCCGGGAACAAAACCCAAAATCTTCTCCCCTTACATAACCTCTTTTGCTTTTTGCTTCCAAAAAACCTGATGACCGGGGTGGGGGGTTTGAAACCCTCTTTTAATTTCTTTCTTCCAAAAAACCTGATGACCGGGGGGGGGGGGGTAGTGGAAGCCATAGAAATTGCTAGATACAGAAAAATAATAATAAAAAAATGTTTTGCTTACTGAAAATGAGCCCCCTCCAACGCCTTCAACCCTCCAACCGGGAACAACTGTACCGCCCTGTCTCCTAGCTACGCTTCCGGATCCAGGGATGTCATATCAGCAAACCCACGAGAGACAAGATGTTGAAAGGACCCAAACTCTCCAAACGTTTTCTTCATAGGGCTTAACTTGTTTTCCAAAACAGTTGATTGATGACCGGGGCGAGGGCAGTAGTATTGTAGTTTTTCCATAAAAAAAATCAAAAAACTTTTCAACCGTCTATGTGGACGACTTTTAAAAAAGACATAATACTTCAACGCCAGGGATCCCACTTCAAAATCAAGGGGGCATTGCTTTTCTCTCTGTCCCCTAATTGACGTTCCGCGCAGATCACGTGATGCTTTAGTTTTAACGTGATGGTTAACAACAACAACAACAACAACAATAATAATAATAATATCAGTTTTTGATTTTTTTTCTCTACAGTACCAGATAATGTGGAGCTGGTGAGATTTGTGTTATATTCTTTCGTCAATCAATTATATATGATTCTGTTATAGGATAAATATAGTCTCATACTTAATTATAACTTGGTAATTTTTTAGAAAAAAAAATGAGATTACTAATTCAAAATGCTTCGATAATTTTTTTAACAAATTTTCAATAAATAACGTCAGTTTTATATTAACAAAAATCAGGGTGTCGAAGACGCCGCCATGTTGGATCGTGACTTCCAAATCGGCTGGCACATCAAAGACGACATCGTACCGATGGCTCTGCTCTACTATATGGGCGACGTCTCGGACTTTGGAAGCGCTGACAGCAGCTCTTCGTCTGGCTCGGAGAGTGACGAAGGCCTTTTAAGCAGCACGAGCGATAATACCAGCGGAGATGATGGTGATGATGATGATGGTGCTGCTAACGAAGGCGGTGCGCGTAAGCACATCGCCATCGGGTCCGGTTCAACTAATAAAATGAATAGGAAATATAATAATAGTAAATGAATTTCTAAAAAAGAAATATTATAGTTCAAGAAATTTGATGTATCTAATTTTATTTCTGTTAGGTATTTGAAAAATTATTTTCGTGTCGTTTTTGATGATATATTATATAAATTCGTATTAAACGTTTTTGGGGCATTGTTTATATCTTTAATTAGTCTTCGATATCCTATAGGTATTTCTTTATGTCTTAAATTTATCCATTAAATACTAGTTACAGACTCAAAAAACTTAATTAAATTGTAGGTACAACACTACAGCATTGCCATTTCGACTTAGATTTTAGATCAATCACAAATGTATGTTTGCTCTCGCTTTTTTATTAGAGGTGTTTTTTTATCTAATATTTTAATAAAAGTCGCATTAATTTTTCTTGGAAAAAAAACGGGAGACATGCCGGGATTAAAACCCTGGATTAATTGAGAGATGCCGAACCCACCCACAATTTTTTGAGAATTAGTGTTGTATTATCCTTTTTGAAAATGGGGTACGATGACATATAGATAGGTCCTACTCTCTTCCCAGTCATTAATTCATCAACCTATTTTGAAAGTTAAGAAACCTATCCCCTTTAACGATGTGTTTGTCGGGAGACCACCCGCTTAAACATACAGCCCCGACACGGGGCCACCCATACACTATAATATACAACCCCGACACATGGGGGTCATCGATTTAAATATATAATAAACAAATCTAGAAATTGCCGGCGGAGTGATTGTCGTCTTCTTTTATATCCTGAAAAATATTCGATGACCGCATACGGGGTCGTGATACTTTAGTCGTAAGCTTATTTATTTTCGCCAACTTTTTTTCAAAATGGTCGGTGACTTGGGGGAGGATTAGTCGTAGCTCATTTTCTTTAAGAAAAATAAATGTTAGCCAGTATACCTATAGTCAACTAGCTCAGTGGCGGCGATTCAGCAAAACCTTAATTGGAGCTCAACTGACTCGCTCATACTACATTTAATTCAAAGAATAGGTCACGCACATTTTATTATTCTAAAAAAGTAAGTTATTTTGAATAACGCATGAGTCAAATTATTGCCAGCATGCTTATTTGGTAACTAGCCAATCGCAATATTTTTTTTGCTTTAACAAACCGATATTTTTTCTAAACCATAAAATTATTTTGAATTTCTAAGCAATTCTTTACATTATTGTTAGCTAGCTAAAAAATGCCATTGTTATCTTGCATATTTGAACACAATATTTCTTTGGCATTCGATAAGCACATGTCTAGTTTATCTTGGTCGTTGTGTCTGTGAAGGTCGATCACTTGTTGCAGTTGTTGTTAAGAATAAGATGGACGGAGAAAAGTTGACTACGATCTTTAATAAATTAGTTAAAGGTGGAAAGGGCGCCGGAGCTGGTTTGGGTTTCTTGGCTGTAGCCGGAGGATTGGCTTATGGCATCTCTCAATCTATGTATACTGGTAGGTTATAATTTTGTTTGATCGTTGCGAGATTATTTCGTCAGCTATTTCTTCGTAAAATATTTGAAACAGATTTATGATCGAGGATTTCAGCTTAAGTCTGAACGAAAAGAACATCCGATTAAAATATAACGCAGGAAATTGATTCGATCATTGGTTATTTTATGTAAAAAGTAACTAAATAACTAATTAGTTAGTTAATAACATGCCTAGCTCTCAGTTTATTTTTAAATTGAAATCGAATCGTTTACAAATGCACCAATATTAGGTAGTCGCATAAACGAAACGCGCCTGTGCGCGCAACGCCTGAACATTCAAGACTAAAAAGTTTATCAGGCGCAGTGGAACGAGCTAAAATGGTGTTACGGGATTGCTTATATCTCTGGATGTAATAAAGCCACAATAAAAATGGTTACATAAAAATAATTGTAAATCATGTCTGAACCCAAAATTGTCTATATAAATGAGTTCGCACAGTTCATTTTCCTTTCACTTTGATTCAAAAGTGAGTCTTTATTGATTTAAGGCTTTATTTCATAGGTCATTGACGCTAAAATATGGTTTTAGGCTTAAAAAATTTCGTTTCTTTTCTTCTATAACAATGTTAAATTTGGTAGCTATACGAGCTCTCCCAGTTACACAAATCGAGTTTTAAGTGGATAGGGTGGTGCTTAAAATTTGAGCACCGCGCGCCAGCTAAACTCTAAGCACGCTCTAGGAATTATATAGATTTTAGATAGTGTTTGAGTCTCTATATCTCGTCTTGGAGACCTCGCTGTAAAATAAATTTAGTTTCATTCGAAAGGTTATTAACTCTATTATAACATAGTAAAAATACATAACACAGCTAAGTCTCTAACTATAAAAATTACTTCGTTAATGTAGATCGTGTAGCAGCGCATAACCGTAGGCGCGCTGCACCTGATGTAGATAATATCGATTTTAAGATAGTGTTTGAGTCTCTATATCTCGTCTTGGAGACCTCGCTGTAAAATAAATTTAGTTTCATTCGAAAGGTTATTATGTCTAATATAACATAGTAAAAATTCATAACACTGGTAAGTCTCTAACTATAAAAATTACTTCGTTAATGTAGATCGTGTAGCAGCGCATAACCGTAGGCGCAACTGACGTACATAATATAGATTTATAGATTTTAAGATAGTGTTTGAGTCTCTATAACTCGTCGTAGAGACATCTCAGTAGTATAAGTTTAGTTTCATTCAAAAGGTTATTTAATAACTTTAATGAACAAATGATGAAGACGAAGCCGTGGACTTTCTCACAATCTTCAAGCGCTTTCCTGACAGACAGCCGCCTTAACTCCGCCTTGCTGAAAAAGGAGGAGGGCAATTATACAGATCAAGTTATGATCCGCGACAGAAAGTACTTTGATTCTCCTACATAAACAAATATCAGTCTTAAAACAACAAGCAGACGGCGAACTACCGCGAGCTCATGCAGTGACATTCAGTTATGTGCTATGGCGCATGGGAAGCGAAATGCGTGGTCCCACTTTTAAACTTTTAATAACTTTATATTTATCAAGTTTTTTGTTTGGAATTCTATTTCTAAATAAATTCATATGAATATGAGAAACAGAAGGAATTCTTAACCCATACGCGCAAAGCCTTGTTAGGCGTTCTTTGCGCTATGTGCACGCTGTAAACTACGCTTCTACGTTGTACCCCAGTTTTTAACGGACGCACGCAGTCCATGTTCGATCGAGGTATGCGAACTTTGATTAGCTATATCTTTTATTAAAATAACTTTTTTTAACACTTTAAGGTATATTTGAACTCAGATTTTATACCTTTATTTAAAAATATTACTGAAATTAAAAAAAAATAATTTTGAAATTTTTATGCGACTACCTAACCAATATGAATATATAATCTTTATTAATTGAATGCATTAATTGATTAAATATTAAAAACGTGGATTTAATTTATATACAAAAAAAGTTTTTTAGTTAAAAAAACAAAATCTTAACGAATTTCAGTCGACGGTGGTCACAGAGCTATCATCTTCAGTCGGCTCGGAGGCGTCAAACCTGACGTGTACAGAGAAGGACTTCACTTCAGGTGAATAAATAAAAACATTTATACTTAATTTCTGACTATGTTGTATCTTGATTGCTACATTTTGGTATCTTGGTTGCTCAATTTTGGTATCTTTATTGCTCAATTTTGGTATCTTAATTGCTCAATTTTGGTAACTTGATCACTCAATTTTAGTTGTTACAGTTGATATTGTAATTCATGTCGGTGGTTCATCTGATTGTGTTTATATGGATTAATTTAATTAACATAATCTATCAGAAACTGAACTATTGCACTTGATTGTTACAGTTCATATTGTAATTCATGTTGATGGTTCAACTGATTGTGTTTATATGGATTAATATAATTAACATAATTTATCACAAATATTGTCATTTGTTTTGTTTCACATTAGTATGCGCAAATTTATAATGAGATCATTCTCTCGCATCATCTTTGCTTTGCTTTGATTAAGCTTTATTTTAAGATGCTAATTATATGTTCAAATTTAGATATCCAGTTTTGAATATTTTGGATGCTCACATTTTAGATCAGATCTGTTTCTTAAGATTGTTTATAGAAACTAACATGTAGAAATGAAGATTTTATATTGCTATGTTCATGTATTAATACAGGATCCCGTGGTTTGAGTACCCCATCATATACGATATCAGGGCACGACCAAAAAACATTGCATCACCCACTGGCAGCAAGGGTTATTATTATTATTAAAATTCTTAATTGATTAGTATGTTTTGTTTTATCGAATTCCTATTTGTAGCAAGAGTGATTATATTATTAAAATTCTCAATTGACTAGCACATTCTGTTTTATTGAATTCCAATTTCTTTTTTTTTTTTGCTTATATTAATTTAAGCGAAATCTTATAAACTCATTTAACGATTTAGGATTTTTTAAGATCTTTAAAATTCTTTTACTATTAATTTCCAGATCTCCAGATGGTGAACATATCACTGAGAGTCCTTTCCAGGCCCGATTCCTCCCAGCTGCCAACCATGTACAGACACCTCGGAACTGACTATGACACCAGGGTCCTACCTTCAATTTGCAATGAGGTTTAACGTTTGCGTGTATTTCTTTATATAGCTACTGATGTCGACAGCGTTTATGTTTTCAAAAAGCGACTTAAAACTAATTTTTTCTTCGTATGTTTATGTTAGTTTGTTTTTTTTTTGGCGCCGTCATATCGTGCTCTGAGAAATTTTCCAGTTTAGAGAGCACGTTAAAGGATATTAAAGTTTTATTTCGTGATTTGTTTTCTTTTTGCGAAGTTTATCTTTTTCTGTTTTTAAAAAATTTAAAGGTCTTAAAGAGCGTTGTTGCCAAATTCAACGCCTCCCAACTGATTACCCAGCGTCAACAAGTGAGCCTGATGGTTCGTAAAGAGCTTATCGACAGAGCCAGGGACTTCAACATCATCCTCGATGACGTGGCCATCACAGACCTCACCTTCGGTAGAGAGTACACTGCAGCAGTAGAAGCCAAGCAGGTTAGTCGCGACGGGTTGTTGACCAATAGGTCGTGACCTTTCGAATTATTGGACCAATGATTTCGTTTCTTACTGCACCAGATTGCCCAACAAGAGGCACAGAGGGCTCAATACATCGTGGAGAAAGCCAAACAGGAACGCCAACAGAAAGTCGTTCAGGCTGAAGGAGAAGCGAAAGCGGCAAAACTGGTATTTATTTATTTTATTTGATTGCATCTAACATTGAATTATTTGACTTTAAATTAATAATGAAGTTAAAATTATTTTAGATAGGCGAAGCCATTTCGAAGAACCCAGGGTACTTGAAGCTTAAGAAGATAAGGGCAGCTCAGATCATTGCCAAAACAGTAGGATCTATGATTACTTGTTCTTTTTTGTGTGTGTGATATATTTATTAAAATACTTTTCTATTTCAGATCTCTCAATCCAAAAATAGAGTCTATGTTCAGTCGGGAACTCTCCTGCTCAATGTGAATGACAAAGAGTTTGATGAGAACTTAGAGTCTCAGCTGACCAGAGGCAAGAAGAAGTGAAAAGAAAAACTTTTGTGGCACTTTAAGGGGCCTGTCCCTTTACATCGAGTAGAGTGCAGTTTGACTGTTAACTTGAGCGAGCGAACAATAAATTTTGTTTTTATGTGAAGATGCTTGGATATATTCAAATAAAATAAGTCTTCTTGTGTTTGTTCCTTAATTATTAACAGTTATAATATTTATTTGTAAAGCATTGTAAAGTTTCCTGAAGGAAGAGAGAGAGAAGCAGCTGTCCTGGCTTGTGAAGGTAGTTTGTTCCGGATGGTCGGAGCTGCGTGCCTGAAACCTCTGGACGAAAGATGATTTGATTACGTTGATATGAGGAAGAAAGGTGAGGTGTGGATCAAGTGTTACGCCTAGGATTTTCACAGATGTGGAAAGTACCAGTATAGAGCCAGCTAGCTCAATGGACGACAAAGTGAACCGCTTAACCATGGGCGATGTGCCAAAAATAGCAGCCTCCGACTAATCAGGGTTAAGCTGCATTTTATTCAATTTGAACCAAAAATTAAGTTCAGACACAATCAGATAAAATCTTAATTGAGTTGTGGAAATCATCATTGGAGATTCCAATGCACAATTGAATGTTGTCGGCATAAAGCTGGAACTAACTAATAGAAGGGTGAGTGGAAATAAGAGGATATAGGAGACGTGTAGTGTAAACAGTAAAAAGAAGGCCCAGAACTGAGCCTTGAGGAACTCCTGAGTCCAGGGAGAAAATCGGCGAGCGGTGATTATTTTTTTTTATATTTATAATTGAGAGTCTTTTACACATTGCTGACTGGACAGCTGGCAGTTTTTGAAAATTTTTTATAAATCAAATCACAAACAATTTAAAACCATGTTAAGTCACGTTTAAAAACAAAAATTAAAACACTTCTTGTCGAGCTAATATCGATTGTTAATAAAGAAAGCTTTTGGAGAGTCTTGTAGACATGGCTGTCTGCATGGATTCTCTGGAAAATATCAAAATTTTAATTATTTCAGTGGTGGGTGTGCTTGCACGTGTATATATTTGCTAAGCATCTGCGTCCCGTTATTTTTTTGGAATGATACGATACGATTTCTGAAATTTGTCTCGAATTAAACGATACGAGACGCCTCAAACAATAACGATACAATATCGATACGATAAGATATCGGGATCTCGACTGGAGTGGAAATTTTGTCTCGAATGAAACGAGATAAGATAGAATGATGAACTATATGCGACAGACAATATTAATAACTACATTAAAGGAATTCATTGAAAAAAATATTAAAAAATTTAATTTTTTTTACAACTTGAAATAAGTTTCATTTGTTTAGTTTCGGTACATCTATTTGTCTAAATTTAGACTAAATAGTACTTATTTACTTTATTTAGTTCGCATTATGCGGTAGTTAATCAATTTAATTAAATGATTTTACTTGCCAATGAAAAGAAAAATTAAAATTATTTTTTCTAGTAATTGAAAAGTAAAAAACCTTCTAGCACACCAAAAGAACGACATTTTTAGGCAATTCAATAGTGAAAGTGGAAAAACCAATGGAGATAGAAATAGATTGCAGATTACTGAGATTGAGATTAGTGAGTTTACTAAGATTACGTGAGATTGACCCTCTGCTGATTTTGAGATGTCCTCGCATGCCTGTGGTGTTACCATCGTTAAATTGATACTGTTTCCTGCAGTCTGTGCATCTGGCAAGATTTACTTCTACATCATTGTCATTGACTTTTTGCGTGACCGTCTCTTCCTCAAAGTACTCCCAGATTTGACCCCGGTGATGCGGCATGATGACAAACACGAGAAAGTGCCTCTATTCAAGAATTAAGAAAGTGAAAAAACCCAGCGGGTTTATTTATAGGCGATGGTGAATCCGGTTAGCAATAGCAAGAAGCTGAGAAAGTTTCGAATTCCAGCTGCAGATGACGTGCACTGTCGTGCACACTACAGGTGGCACACACATACTCACATACAACCAAGAATATAATCGAGATTATAAAGATAAATTTTAAATGAGCTACTATTACGGTCAATTACGGATATCGAAACACTAAAATAATCATTCCAATTCTATATA
Source organism: Erpobdella octoculata (assembly GCA_963978895.1). Taxonomy (NCBI): domain Eukaryota; kingdom Metazoa; phylum Annelida; class Clitellata; order Hirudinida; family Erpobdellidae; genus Erpobdella; species Erpobdella octoculata. The sequence continues at coordinate 38,717,004 of OZ022242.1, read as the reverse complement.
ACAAATTTGAAAAAATAAGTTTATCAAACAGACTAAACCAAAACATAAACATTACTCATTATTCTCATTAATAATAATAGTCATCGATGTCAGCGAGTACGATTGCCTTGTAGTATCAGTAGTATGCAGAGGTCGACTAGTAGCCTAAGAGGGTTGTAGCTTTGCACTATTACAATGTGGCACTAAAAAAAGTTATAGAACAGAGACGAGCTGGTTTGAAATATGCTGTCGGTTCCCAGACTAAAAATAGTAAATTATGGGGCTACAGGCTGTCAGGAAAACCGATTTTAAAGTGGAGATGATAATAGTTATAAACTTCTGTCAATAGGTAGATTAATTAATCAATGTTGATGAATCAATTGCAAATATTCACAGTTGGGACAATCGTTAATTAAATATGTATGACTTTCGTTATTTATTGGAAAATATTTTAAAAAATCTCCGTATTTCTTTCGGAGACTTCTTCCGCAGACTGTATCGTTTCAATGGCGATATGGGATCTCCCGTATCGTTTTGAATTCGAGATAACGATATCGGGACGCAGATGCTTATAACGTGATTGCTAAACTCGTCTCCATGCGCTAAGAGCTCTCATTCTTAATAACAAACAAATTAACTAAAAAAAATAATTCAAACCTCACGGCTTAACGCTGCTAACAATATATCAGACCCGATATAATCTGACCTCCCACCCGTAAGACTTTCGCCCGGAATTTTGTGCAGACTCTACGTGCAACTTCTTTGTCCTTGATTTAAAGATTTTTCCTTTAAAGATAGATTTTTAATGAAATGTTAACAAAATTACTTTAATTACTTACATCCACGATGACCACTACCGAGGCATTTTCAGAACCAATTCTATCACTTAGTAAAATTCCATTGAACCTAAATAATAATAATTAAATAAAAATAATAATTGATTTTTAATAATTAATATAATAATAATAATATACTTACTCAGCCGTAAGTTGTTGTAAATGTTCTAGCGTAACTATCCCTCCTAGTCTGTTGATGAAAACCTTTGTCCACTGATTGTAATCTTGAATCTGTTGTTCAAACACAGATTCTATTTTCTTCCTTTCTTTTTTTGCAAGGGCAGCAAAGACTCCCTTAATTTGATCTTCTCTCATTCCTGTTGGTCGTTCCAATGCACTCATCCTCTCATCTGTATGATAATTCACAATAGAATCAATTTAATGTAAATTATAGGTATTAATGCAAAAATATTACTGACAGCGAGTCCTGAAGTCCCTACGGAATTCGTCCTTGCATATCTGTTTGCCAGCTGGTGGCAACCTGTCCCTTGTTATAGGTCCAATGTTCTGTAATATTATAAAAATAATGAGCATTATTAAAAAACACATTCAAAAAATGTGTCATCATTAGATTGATTAAATATAAATATTTCTAACGTTGTTCTCAACTAATTCTGCCATTTCAGGAGGATCTAATCCAATCTGGTTTTGACCATCATTTTCACCATCAGGATGCTCTAATACAATCTGGTTGTGAACATCATTTTCACCTTCAGCAGCCATCATTACATCAAGTACCAATTCTTCTTCTGCAGGATGGGGCATGGCGTTGACCTCAGGAGGATCTAATCCAATCTGGTTTTGACCATCATTTTCACCATCAGGATGCTCTAATACAATCTGGTTGTGAACATCATTTTCACCTTCAGCAGCCATCATTACATCACGTACCAATTCTTCTTCTGCAGGATGGGGCATGGCGTTGACCTCGTGGTGTTGAGGCAGGTCAATGTCCATCATTTCCTGGTAATTAGAGGCTGGTTCTTCTATTCTTATCGAACTCGGCGAGTCAGAAGTAGCAGGAATCAGGTTCAGTTCTTCGTGACCAGAGGTCATTACGTTAAGTTCATCAGAGACAAAGGCATCATTGTCCGGTTCTGGTGTATAAAGATTCTCTCTTTCTGCATCGGAGACCGAGGTAACTAGATTCAGTCTTAAAGAAAAGACGCTGACTTTATCGGAGGATAACAGATCAAACTCGTGTGCATCCAAGGACTTCTCTTGCAAATTGTAATCAGTAGTATAGAGTCCTAAGACATCAAACCTTTTTAAACAATGTTTCCTACCTATCTGTTTGATACTCAAATACTTATTGATGCTTTCCTTAACAAATGATTTTAAAATGGCTTCAGAAATAGTGCTGTTTTCTGACAAGAACATTTGGTTGTTTGACGTGGATTCAAGTTCCCTGCTGTAAAATAAGCAAATTCATAAACGTTATACTTTTTCTGTAAATAACCGTACTAATTTAACAGCAAAAGTGAAATTCTAATAATAGAATGTTTAAGCCCTACCTTATCATCCTGTTGGACACTCTTTCTACCATCCTCCAATAGTAATATGAACGGTTGACCACAGGACAGAACACCTCTGTGAATTCGAGAGGATCATCAATATCAAAAACTTTGTTTTGAAGCTGAAATGATAACACAATAAAAAGTTCTAATTAAAACTATCTAGGACGTGTAAGTAAGTTTAATCACACCTTTTTTGTTAGACATCTGGATATATGCACAATAAGATTAATATCCATCTCATATCCTTTAATTAGCCTGATAGAATTTATCCCGTATGAAAGAATTGACTTGTCAAATTCACTGCATTTAAAAATAAAATAATTCAATCTTTAACAAGAACAAACCACAAAAAATCTGGTTAGAACTAGAAGATATATTTTTTGGGTTGGGGGTGCACCACCGCATTCCTAAAGGAATGTGAGATTTCATATAAGGGAATAGCTAAAGATATGTTTCACCTTAATATATTAACCTTAACTGAGAATTGTCATTTCGAACCAAAGACCACCATTTTGTCTGAAGCTTTAAACAGAGTCTCTTGCATATAATAAAAGGTAAGAGAAAGGGTTCAATTCGATGTTCAGTTTCACGTTCTTGGTGATTCCGTGCACTACACCTAACGACTGCCATGAAGAATCCTTCAACATCAAGGTCAGAAATACTATGTTCATCTCCATATTGCTGGGGAGCAACGAACATAAACGGATCTGAAAGACATTTGTATAACAATAAAATAAAATCTGGTTCCTAATAATATGTAATAACTATTAATAATAAAGTAAATCTAACACTCAGGTTGGATGTCTGAAGTAGTCGAATGATAATGCAATGCGATCCAAATAAGAATTTCGAGGTTATCAGAGTTTGCCCTTTGTACAGCTTAAATAAAAAACAATTATTTCAAAAAACATCGCTATAACCTACCTCATTGTAAGTACATGCATAAAAAATCTTACCTCTATCCCACGTCTTAATTTCCTTCTCCGAAGGCATTATCCATGGCTTTTTTAAAACTGTACTTTTTCTGGAGAAAAAATCTTTAGACGTTTCCTTCGAATATCCCTCAACGGTTGTATATAGATCATCACTTAACTTAAATGCTTGCTGAATAATAAATCATAACCAACTGTCAGGGTGAAATCATATATATATATATATATATAAATACTTACAGCATCAGTTAGCTGTCCATTATGTCTTTTAAGCAATACTTCAAGGTGGTTTTTTCTCACCATATGTCCTATAAAAATTTGAATTAATATCCTCTTTAAATATTTATTTTATAAAATTATTCATGACAAAATATTTCTAAAACAATGAATTTGAAAATTGAACTTACCACACTGGCTGCATCTGAAGCATGAATTGTAATACAGCTTTCGACTCAGTTCTGTCACAGGTTCTCCAAGCCTATCTGTTACTCTTGGTGGCCGAACGGCCAAGCTAGCCAGAAACAATAGGCTAGAGGCCTCCCATGCCTCCTGCCAGCCAACTTTTCGCTAAAGATAATAAAAAATTAATGTATTACAAAATTATTGCATGTATAAAAATTAATGTATGACAAAATTAATGTATGTATAGAAAATTAATGTATGACAAAATTATTGCATGTATAAAAATTAATGTATGACAAAATTAATGTATGAAAATGTATAATTTAAGAAATAAATAATTACCTCTTTAGCCATTAAGAGATACTGGATTGCACACAAGTATATGTATTGTGCTTCGACCTCGATAAATAGACGATTGTGTTTTTCTGGCACATCTTGTTTGCTGTACAGAAATAAAAATTGATCCACCCTGCATACAAAAAAATTAAAACCACTAAATTTAATAGGAAAAATTGCATCGTCCCCTGCAAATAGGCTTTATCACTGTTTATTTATAACTGACTTCCACAGTGCAACAGCTGTCCTCTGCCAATTTGAAACATCTTTGAATATGAACGTCATATAACTGCATACTGACAAGATACAAATTTCATGGAACATATCTGGAAGGTCGTCGTTATGTTTTTCTTTTCTAAACTTCTGTAAAAGTAGAAATGCTAGATAAGCTTTATATAATTATAACTAAGTTGCTCATAAAAAATCATCACGTACGAGCAGAACATGGAGCACCGCTTCATACCATGCCGTGCAATGGTAAACCTGTATATTCTGAACAACAAAATTGTATGCTTGCTCCAGTTCTTCTCTCCGTATATATACATTTAAACGTCTAATTGCTTCGTCTAAATCAAAAAAAAAAAAAAACAACCACATTATTTTATTAAAAACGAGGAAAAAGACAGACAAGCATTCAGAGCTCATTGCTTGGCATGTGAGCAATTACACAGGATATTACTCACCTTCTGCGTATCTCGAGGTCACTGCCGCTGGCTCGTGTACAGCTCTGATTATGTCAAACCCTTTCACCTGAAAGAAAATAAAGAGTACTGGGTCAAAGTAAATTTTAACTTAAATCACATAGAAAACTCTGCAAGTACGATGGGATGCAAGCTTTCCCAAGCAAAACATTCTGAGAAACAAAACGTCTTTTTTTTGCGCAATAATTCTGCTTCATCAAATTTATTTTCATTTTCTTTTTGATGATCTTTAAAATTGTTCCATCAAAAATCAAGATCAGCTGATCCATTTTTCAAGTCGGTGAATGCCATATTTGAAACATGTTTATAAACTTCTTCAACTATCTTACAGGCTCTTTTATGAATATCATCACTATCATTTTTACCACCCAGGTGAGTATCCTCAAGACAACATTCTTCATTCTAATCTACAGCTTCACATCTGACAAAATATTCGGTGCATTCAGTTGAAATTTTATCAGCAAATTTGACAGTAGACATTTTTTCGTTCTCTTTTTCACTAATTTCTGAATTTTCCATAAAATTCTTCACCAGTGACTCCATATTTTCCATATAAACTTCATTTTCCAACAACTTTTCTTCCAACAAACTCTGATCAGTTTTACCAGCAGCCTTTAACATTTCACTTAATTCATCATTTTTTTCACTATCTTCTAAAGAAGCAGTTCCGTCCACACCACTCAACTGAGACATTCGAACATCGAAACCAATTTCGGGGTAGCTCACCAATGATTCCACATTAGCACCGTAAATCTCTAAAACACATCGCACTACATATTAGCATAATTGTTAAATTTACAGTGAAGCAAATTTTACTGCTTCAATTTATGTCAATCACCCCCATACATATAAACAAGCAACCTAAACCAGCATCGACAAGACGGAAGTTGAAAATATTGTCCTCCTTTTCCTATAAAAATCATTCCACGCTCACTCACCCGAGCATTCCTTTACAGACACACACACACACACACATACACAATATCCTCACACATCCCGTCATAAGCACACTTATCCACACAACTCCCGCATCCACAACACCGCCCTTCTACACATCCCCCAACACACAACAACAGGATGGGTCACCCAGCGAGTTATTCTCAGGACGACCCCCCCCCAAACCCCGAAACGTCAGTGTTTACACGGTCTCACATAAAATCTCCGACGACACGGCGAAACGACAACAACAACATCAACTTCTAACATTATGTGGCATATTCCTCTAATGTGCTGCTCTGTGGATGATAATTCCACTTCACTTCATTAAAATAACTTCACATTCATGAAAAACAGATCATTAATAACCATGCAACCACAAATTTTGTTTTAAATTCTTTTAAATGTTACCTTGATTAATTAGATAAGGAAACAACTTTAGAAAGTAAATAATAAAATAATACATTTAGTTTAACCAAATTGATACTATGTGAGAATTGAATAATGAATAC
>OZ022242.1:38662272-38710653 GCA_963978895.1 Erpobdella octoculata | reverse complement strand
TAGAGCCATTGTTTTGAAAGCTGCTCTTGCTATCTAGAACGTCTGTGCCCTGTGCAGCACACCTCCTTTATGACATCAAGTTTATGACACACAGCCTACGGACCATATTTAATTTCATCAGTGTGTGCATTTATTGACATTTATTTATTACATTTATTCTCACTGAGTTTTGTGGATCTTTAAAAAATTTATTTCTGTTCTTTACGGTATTTTAAATAAAATTTTTGCTTGCCGCATTTTTTTTTCAAATACTGATTGCGAAAAGATGGCGCCAAAACGCACGCATATAAACCTACACTTTTAGTTCTTAAGAGAACGGCAAAAGTAGGAGACCGGGGCTCAATGTTACAGGGGCTACATGTTACAGTGATCATATCTATGGTGTATATTTATTTGTAGTCAATATCTATCTTTCAGAGCATGCTCACAGTGAATCTGACAATATCCGGCGATGCTGATTTAAATATAAACAATACTGAAAAAGTTGTAGCAAATAAACTTTTTTCGAGTCGATATCTTTTTTCCAGGTAGGTGTGCACTTTGTTTGTTTCTGCAGCTAGTTTGATTACTTCTGTTGTCATATTTTGCATGTTGGTGGCCTGGTGATATGTGCTGATAAACAGACAATTTCTAGCGATGTAGCAGGGCCGTTGTATTAGTAGTGACTTGTTTTTTACGAAAAATCACATTGGGGCTATATGTTACACTTGTAACGGGGCTATATGTTACACTTGTAACGGGGCTATATGTTACACTTGCAACATATATGTTACACTTGTAACATATAGCCCCGCATGATAAGCTGATGCTCACCAGTGAGACCTGTCCTCATATTGTTAGACAACCACGAATCGCACATGTCGATTGAGGTTATCGACCACTGCAAACTGAATGGAGTCGTTTTTCTCACGTTTCCACCTCACTGCTCGCACAAGCTACAGCCGCTGGACCGCAGCGTATTTGGACCGCTGAAAAAATACGTCAACTCAGCTTGTGATGGTTGGATGAGAAGCCTAGTTTGTGGCGAATCATTTGAGTATGATATTTTTTGTATCGTTAGAGGTGTTCCTGTACAATAATCCCTTTACATTTACGAAATATGTCTTTTATGCATCTGTAACAATGTAACCCCAGTCCTTGTAACATGTAACCCCGGTAGTGGGGTTATTTGTTACATTCGAGTGGTTCATCTAAAATCATAATTCCTAAAAATCCATGAACTAATAACAGGACTTACTTATCCTCATCTTAGTGTAACATGTTACTGCACTAAACCCCACTGGCCTTAGGTAAATTAAGGTTATAGGGATCAGCCAATTTACAAAAAAGTGAAATTTGTAACATATAACCCCGGTCTCCCCTATGAGCGAAGTAAACATCGAATCTTTTTCTCAACAAAAGTCAAATGATAAGAACAATAGGACACGTAACATTTAACTTTAACTTCTTCATTGCAACGGGGGAAGGCCCGGGGCGCCGGGGGGGCGCAAAATTTATAGTTTCGCCCCGGGCGCCAAAAACCCTCGCTACGCCTCTGCCTGTGTATAGACTTCTTAATGTGAAACCTTCATATTTAAAAAAACCACAATTGTGGACATGAGTTAATGTGAGTCTAAAAACCATGATTTCTTGTAAAATTACAAAGAAGTTATAAATGTTTTAATTTGACACAAAGTTTTTGATTCGCATTATCGACTCTTATTTTAAGTAGTTTACAAACGCTTTATACGTTTGTCTGGAAAAACAATAGATGAGGTAAGTGAGCATTAACTTGCTCTTATAAGCTTAATGGTTTAATTAGCCTTGTCCATAGATATCTATGGCCTTGCCACAGTGCCCCTGATCGGTTGCTATATAAAGTAATTGTTATAAACATTTCCTATACTTTGTTCAACTTAGTTAGAATGATGCCTCTCGAATTTGTTCTTAGTGAAAAAGGAAAAAATAAGCTAGTCGACTCGGGACATTTATTTGTCAAGGATGCAGTTACGGGAGATAAAACGTTTTGGAAATGCGACAAATATCAACGTTTTAGGTGTCGAGCGCGTTTACATACTCACAATGATGATATTTTAAAAAGAGTTGGTGAACACAACCATGCTGGAAACGCCGCTCGAATTGACGCAACAAAAGTCATCAATGAAATCAAAGAAGAGACGAGAGTTACTCAAAATGCTTCTCATCGAATTGTAACCGACTCTTTCATCGGTTTGTCGCAGGCAGTTGCGGGACAATTGCCAACTGTTTCCTCGTTGAAAAAGACCATTCGATACACCCGACGTCTTGCTGATCGACCACCACCGAATCCAAACTCATTTGCCGAGTTGCAAATTCCAATGGAGTATCAAGTTACTCACAATGGTGATCAGTTTTTAATGTACGACAGCTATGATGCACCCAACCGAATTCTAATTTTTTCAACACAGAGAAATATGCAGCTTCTTTCCCGCTCTCAACATTGGTATGCTGATGGAACATTCAAAACAGTTCCTCATTTGTTTCATCAGCTATACACAATTCATGGAATTAAAGAAGATCGAGTTATTCCTGCCGTTTTTGCTCTGCTACCCTCAAAAACTGAAGAAACCTATAATCGGTTATTAGTTCAACTCACGAACCTGCATCCAAACCTAGCACCTGAGTCCATAACAACTGATTTTGAACTAGCTGCAATTAATGCTTTCCACAATGTCTTTCCAGCAGCAGAGCAGAAAGGATGTTTTTTCCATTTCAGCCAGTGCCTATGGCGAAACATTCAGGCTAATGGTCTTAAGCAGAGATATGAAGAGAATCCGGATTTTGCTTTGAAAATGAAAATGATTTCCTCTTTATCTTTTGTTCCAAACGACGATATTGTGGAAAGTTTTCAGCAGCTTTCGGAAGATTTTCCGGTTGAAGGTCAGCCTGTACTGGATTATTTTGAAGACACGTGGATTGGCAGGCCTAATCGGCACCAGCGTAGGCCTCCACGTTTTCCCCACCGTCTATGGAATTCCTACAACGCTGCCCTTACTGGCTCGCCAAAAACCAATAACTCATGTGAGGGATGGCATCGAGCGTTTGCCGAGCTGATTGGAGCTAACCACCCAACCATATGGAAGTTCATATCAACATTGAAAGACGAACAATCACTCAGTGAGACAAAAATGGAGCAATATTTCGGTGGCGCTAATCCTCCTCCTCCAAAGAAATGCTACCGTGACGCTGCTCTTCGCATTCAACGGATTGTTCAAAATTATAATAATCGGGACAGATTAGATTATCTTCGAGGCTTAGCTCACAATTTTGACTTTTAACTATGTTTTTCGTGTTAAAATTAGTGTTTTTTAATAATAAACTGTTTAAACGTTAACTTCTTGTCATTTTTTGTGAAATTGCAATAAACTTAAACATTTTTAAACAAAGATGGAAAAATTAGTAGTTATTATTATTATTATTATTAACCTAAAGGTTTTCAACAAATCAGTCATAAAAGCAAAAGGTATGGTTTGGGCATATTTACCAGGGGTTGAGTTTTGTCGCTTACAAAATAAAATTTAAAAAAAATGTTTTTTAATTTTTTTGGAGCAAAAATGTTTTTATATCACAGTGAATTGACCCCGATGACATTATAACGATGATTTGTTCTCACGATGAATTGTTCACGATGACATTTTAACGATGAATTCTCCTCACGATGAATTGTCTCACGATGAATTGTTCACGATGACATTTTAACGATGAATTCTCCTCACGATGAATTGTTTCACGATGAATTGTCTCACGATGAATTGTTCACACGATGAATTATCTCACGATGAAATGTTTCACGATGAATTGTCCACGAGGAATTGTTTCACGATGAATCGTTTCACGATGAATTTGGCGGACACCGAAAGCAATATGCATCGGTTACCCTGTATTCCTTCTAACGACGAGGATAACATAAATGATGATACTTCTGACTCGTCCTCTGACACAAATACTTTGGCTGTTGAGGCTGCTCCTGACGAATCTCATTGTAATGTATCTGAGGAAATTCTTGTCTCTTCTAATATAACACAGCGAAAGCGCAAAAATTGATTTCCAATAGTATAAATTTTATATTCTTTTGATTTGATAGGTAGAGTGTTTTTTCGTTTTTTCTTTTGTTAGTGTGCTAATTCTTTGATAATTTCGGTTCTTTCTGTTTGTTTACTTTTCTCGTTTTACTTTTGACCCTGAGGATAGCTGACATAGCTGAAACGGTCCGTCGGTCTGACAATAAAAGTTTAATGGAAAAGTTTTTGGCTAATTGTAGTCTCGAACAGAGAGTTTTGTACCGAAAGGTCGAGAATTTGGCTCGAAAAGTTGTTTCTGCCAAATGGCGAGTTGTGTTTCTTGGAGCGTGTCTCAAAGATAAATTGATTCCACAGTTTATTCGCAACAAATATATACATATATATACATACACACACACACACACATATATATATATATATATATATATATATATATATATATATATATATATATATATATATATATAAAAGATTAATAATTCACTTTGTTGTCTGTCTGAGATTTCCGAGAATGTCTATATATATATATATATATATATAATTATATATGTATGCATATTATATAATCTTATGTGTATATAAATATAACCTTTAACCGAGGGAACCCAGTCACATATCTGCTGCAGGAATGTATTTGGTCATTTCCCTAACCAGAATGGCATGGCCTACTGGCTGACCCACACCATCACTATCAATAATAGCCAATGTGTAAAGTGGCAGACGAAGATTGTTAACCTGATAAAAATAAAATAAAATGATTAATTAAAACAATAATAAATGGTTATGCAGAATGTTTTACATTGAATGATGCTGAAAATTTTAAGTAAGTATAAAAAATACCTTGGTTTCGAGACTATTTATATAAGTGGTTATGCACTTCTTGATGATAAAAAAAATTACTTATTAGCAAATAAAAACTCAGTCTATTGAAATGTTGGATAGCAATATATATATATATATATATATATATATATATATATATATATATATATATATATATATATATATATATATATATATATATATATATATATATATATATATATATATATATATATATATATATATATATATATATATATATATATATATATATATATATATATATATATTACCTTATATGTACCATCCAGCATCAAGAAATCTCCATATCTTAATATATATTTATAAATTAAATTATTTATTTATTCATTTAACTCAATTTAATATATTTATAACCATGCACTATAACAAATGCGTTATAAATTAAATTAATTATTTTGTATATATATATATATATAATATAAATTAAATTATTTATTTATTCATATTCGGTTATTTTGTATACATATATATATAATATAAATTAAATTAAAATATTTATTTATTCATATTCAGTTATTTTGTAGTGGCGCGCTATAATATATTTATAACTGCGCACTGTAAATAGCCATTTGTGCTGATGGATAGTGCGCTCACTGTCGATTACAATCGGCTATTGGCAGTGAGCATCCGGTCACTGTCAATAGCCAATCGCGTTATTTTGTAGTGCGCGCACTGCCAATAGATTCTACGGTTATTTTATGTAAAAAGTAACTAAATAACTAATTAGTTAGTTAATAACATGCCTAGCTCTCAGTTTATTTTTAAATTGAAATCGAATCGTTTACAAATGCACCAATATGAATATATAATCTTTATTAATTGAATGCATTAATTGATTAAATATTAAAAACGTGGATTTAATTTATATACAAAAAAAAGTTTTTTAGTTAAAAAAACAAAATCTTAACGAATTTCAGTCGACGGTGGTCACAGAGCTATCATCTTCAGTCGGCTCGGAGGCGTCAAACCTGACGTGTACAGAGAAGGACTTCACTTCAGGTGAATAAATAAAAACATTTATACGTAATTTCTGACTATGTTGTATCTTGATTGCTACATTTTGGTATCTTGGTTGCTCAATTTTGGTATCTTTATTGCTCAATTTTGGTATCTTAATTGCTCAATTTTGGTATCTTGATTGCTCAATTTTGGTATCTTTATTGCTCAATTTTGGTAACTTGATCACTCAATTTTAGTTGTTACAGTTGATATTGTAATTCATGTCGGTGGTTCATTTGATTGTGTTTATATGGATTAATTTAATTAACATAATCTATTAGAAACTGAGCTATTACACTTGATTGTTACAGTTGATATTGTAATTCATGTTGATGGTTCAACTGATTGTGTTTATATGGATTAATATAATTAACATAATTTATCACAAATATTGTCATTTGTTTTGTTTCACATTAGTATGCGCAAATTTATAATGAGATCATTTTCTCGCATCATCTTTGTGGAAATTGCTTTGATTAAGCTTTATTTTAAGATGCTAATTATATGTTCAAATTTAGATATCCAGTTTTGAATATTTTGGATGCTCACATTTTAGATCAGATCTGTTTCTTAAGATTGTTTATAGAAACTAACATGTAGAAATGAAGATTTTATATTGCTATATTCATGTTCATGTATTCACACAGGATCCCGTGGTTTGAGTACCCCATCATATACGATATCAGGGCACGACCAAAAAACATTGCATCACCTACTGGCAGCAAGGGTTATTATTATTATTATTAAAATTCTTAATTGATTAGTATGTTTTGTTTTATCAAATTCCTATTTGTAGCAAGAGTGATTATATTATTAAAATTCTCAATTGATTAGCACATTCTGTTTTATTGAACTCCAATTTCTTTTTTTTTTGTTTATATTAATTTAAGCAAAATCTTATAAACTCATTTAACGATTTAGGATTTTTAAGATCTTTAAAATTCTTTTAATTTCCAGATCTCCAGATGGTGAACATATCACTGAGAGTTCTCTCCAGGCCCGATTCCTCCCAGCTGCCAACCATGTACAGACACCTCGGAACTGACTACGACACCAGGGTCCTACCTTCAATTTGCAATGAGGTTGAACGTTTGCGTGTATTTCATTATATAGCTACTGATGTCGACAGCGTTTATGTTTTCTTCAAAAAGTGACTTAAAACTCATTTTTTCTTCGTATGTTTATGTTAGTTTGTTTTTTTTTTGGCGCTGTCGTATCGTGCTCTGAGAAATTTTCCATTTTAGAGAGTACGTTAAAGGATATTAAAGTTTTATTTTGTGATTTGTTTTCTTTTTGTGAAGTTTATCTTTTTCTGTTTTAAAAAAATTTAAAGGTCTTAAAGAGCGTTGTTGCCAAATTCAACGCCTCCCAACTGATTACCCAGCGTCAACAAGTGAGCCTGATGGTTCGTAAAGAGCTCATCGACAGAGCCAGGGACTTCAACATCATCCTCGACGACGTGGCCATCACAGACCTCACCTTCGGCAGGGAGTACACTGCAGCGGTAGAAGCCAAGCAGGTTAGTCGCGGCGGGTTGATGACCTATAGGTCGTGACCTTTCGAATTATTCTAACAATGATTTCGTTTCTTACTGCACCAGATTGCCCAACAAGAGGCACAAAGGGCTCAATACATCGTGGAGAAAGCCAAACAGGAACGCCAACAGAAAGTCGTTCAGGCTGAAGGAGAAGCGAAAGCGGCAAAACTGGTATTTATTTATTTTATTTGATTGCATCTAACATTGAATTATTTGACTTTAAATTAATAATGAAGTTAAAATTATTTTAGATAGGCGAAGCCATTTCGAAGAACCCAGGGTACTTGAAGCTTAAGAAGATAAGGGCAGCTCAGATCATTGCCACAACAGTAGGATCTATGATTACTTGTTCTTTTTTGTGTGTGTGATATATTTATTAAAATACTTTTCTATTTCAGATTTCTCAATCCAAAAATAGAGTCTATGTTCAGTCGGGAACTCTCCTGCTCAATGTGAATGACAAAGAGTTTGATGAGAACTTAGAGTCTCAGCTGACCAGAGGCAAGAAGAAGTGAAAAGAAAAACCTTTGTGGCACTTTAAGGGGCCTGTCCCTTTACATCGAGTAGAGTGCAGTTTGACTGTTAACTTGAGCGAGTGAACAATAAATTTTGTTTTTATGTGAAGATGCTTGGATATATTCAAATAAAATAAGTCTTGTGTTTGTTCCTTAATTATTAACAGTTATAATATTTATTTGTAAAGCATTGTAAAGTTTCCTGAAGGAAGAGAGAGAAGCAGCTGTCTTGGCTTGAGAAGGTAGTTTGTTCCGGATGGTCGGAGCTGCATGCCTGAAACCTCTGGACGAAAGGTGATTTGATTACGTTGTTGATATGAGGAAGAAAGGTGAGGTGTTGATCAAGTGTTACGCCTAGGATTTTCACAGATGTGGAAAGTACCAGTGTGGAGCCAGCTAGCTCAATGGACAACAAAGTGAACCGCTTAACCACGGGCGATGTGCCAAAAATAGCAGCTTCCGACTTATCATGGTTAAGCTGCATTGAACCAAAAATTAAGTTGAGACAGACAATCAGATAAAATCTTAATTGAGTTGTGGAGATTCCGATGCACAATTGAGTGTCATCGACATAAAGCTGGAACTAATAGAAGGGGGTGAGTGGAAATACGAGACGATATAGGAGACGTGTAGTGTAAACAGTAAAAAGAAGGCCCAGAACTGAGCCTTGAGGAACTCCTGAGTCCAGGGAGAAAATCGGCGAGCGGTGATTTTTTTTTTTTTATTTATAATTGAGAGTCTTTTACACATTGCTGACTGGACAGCTGGCAGTTTTTGAAAATTTTTTATAAATCAAATCACAAACAATTTAAAACCATGTTAAGTCACGTTTAAAAACAAAAATTAAAACACTTCTTGTCGAGCTAATATCGATTGTTAATAAAGAAAGCTTTTGGAGAGTCTTGTAGACATGGCTGTCTGCATGGATTCTCTGGAAAATATCAAAATTTTAATTATTTCAGTGGTGGGTGTGCTTGCACGTGTATATATTTGCTAAGCTTCTGCGTCCCGTTATTTTTTTGGAATGATACGATACGATTTCTGAAATTTGTCTCGAATTAAACGATACGAGACGCCTCAAACAATAACGATACGATAAGATATCAGGATCTCGACTGGAGTGGAAATTTTGTCTCGAATGAAACGAGATAAGATAGAATGATGAACTATATGCGACAGACAATATTAATAACTACATTAAAGGAATTCATTGAAAAAAATATATAAATATTAAAAAATTTAATTTTTTTTACAACTTGAAATAAGTTTCATTTGTTTAGTTTCGGTACATCTATTTGTCTAAATTTAGACTAAATAGTATTTATTTACTTTATTTAGTTCGCATTATGCGGTAGTTTATCAATTTAATTAAATGATTTTACTTGCCAATGAAAAGAAAAATTAAAATTATTTTTTCAAGTAATTGAAAAGTAAAAAACCTTCTAGCACACCAAAAGAACGACATTTTTAGGCAATTCAATAGTGAAAGTGGAAAAACCAATGGAGATAGAAATAGATTGCAGATTACTGAGATTGAGATTAGTGAGTTTACTAAGATTACTAGATTACGTGAGATTGACCCTCTGCTGATTTTGAGATGTCCTCGCATGCCTGTGGTGTTACCATCGTTAAATTGATACTGTTTCCTGCAGTCTGTGCATCTGGCAAGATTTACTTCTACATCATTGTCATTGACTTTTTGCGTGACCGTCTCTTCCTCAAAGTACTCCCAGATTTGACCCCGGTGATGCGGCATGATGACAAACACGAGAAAGTGCCTCTATGCAAGAATTAAGAAAGTGAAAAAACCCAGCGGGTTTATTTATAGGCGATGGTGAATCCGGTTAGCAATAGCAAGAAAGAAGCTGAGAAAGTTTCGAATTCCAGCTGCAGATGACGTGCACTATCGTGCACACTACAGGTGGCACACACATACTCACATACAACCAAGAATATAATCGAGATTATAAAGATAAATTTTAAATGAGCTACTATTACGGATATCGAAACACTAAAATAATCATTCCAATTCTATATAACAAATTTGAAAAAATAAGTTTATCAAACAGACTAAACCAAAACATAAACATTACTATTACATTACTCATTATTCTCATTAATAATAATAGTCATCGATGTCAGCGAGTACGATTGCCTTGTAGTATCAGTAGTATGCAGAGGTCGACTAGTAGCCTAAGAGGGTTGTGGCTTTGCACTATTACAATGTGGCACTAAAAAAAGTTATAGAACAGAGACGAGCTGGTTTGATATATATTGAAATATGCTGCCGGTTCCCAGACTAAAAATATTAAATAATGGGGCTACAGGCTGTCAGGAAAACCGATTTTAAAGTGGAAATGATAATAGTTATAAACTTCTGTCAATAGGTAGATTAATTAATCAATGTTGATGAATCAATTGCAAATATTCACAGTTGGGACAATCGTTAATTAAATATGTATGACTTTCGTTATTTATTGGAAAATATTTTAAAAAATCTCCGTATTTCTTTCGGAGACTTCTTCCGCAGACTGTATCGTTTCAATGGCGATATGGGATCTCCCGTATCGTTTTGAATTCAAGATAACGATATCGGGACGCAGATGCCAAGTATTAACGTGATTGCTAAACTCGTCTCCATGCGCTAAGAGCTCTCATTCTTAATAACAAACAAATTAACTAAAAAAAATAATTCAAACCTCACGGCTTACGCTGCTAACAATATATCAGACCCGATATAATCTGACCTCCCACCCGTAAGACTTTCGCCCGGAATTTTGTGCAGACTCTACGTGCAACTTCTGTGTCCTTGATTTAAAGATTTTTCCTTTAAAGATAGATTTTTAATGAAATGTTAATAAAAATTATTTTAATGACTTACATCCACGATGACCACTACCGAGGCATCTTCAGAACCAATTCTATCACTTAGTAAAATTCCATCGAACCTAAATAATAATAATTAAATAAAAATAATAATTGATTTTTAATAATTAATATAATAATAATAATATACTTACTCAGCCGTAAGTTGTTGTAAATGTTCTAGCGTAACTATCCCTCCTATCCTGTTGATGAAAACCTTTGTCCACTCATTGTAATCTTGAATCTGTTGTTCAAACACAGATTCTATTTTCTTCCTTTCTTTTTTTGCAAGGGCAGCAAAGACTCCCTTAATCTGATCTTCTCTCATTCTTGTTGGTCGTTCCAATGCACTCATCCTCTCATCTGTATGATAATTCACAATAGAATAAATTTAATGTAAATAATGTAAATTATAGGTATTAATGCAAAAATATTACTGACAGCGAGTCCTGAAGTCCCTACGGAATTCGTCCTCGCATATCTGTTTGCCAGCTGGTGGCAACCTGTCCCTTGTTATAGGTCCAATGTTCTGTAATATTATAAAAATAATGAGCATTATTAAAAAACACATTCAAAAAATGTGTCATCATTAGATTGATTAAATATAAATATTTCTAACGTTCTCAACTAATTCAACTAATATATATATATATATTTATATATATATATATATATATATATATATATATATATATATATATATATATATATATATATATATATATATATATATATATATATATATATATATATATATATATATATATATATATATATATATATATATATATATATATATATATATATATATATATATATATATATATATTACCTTATATGTACCATCCAGCATCAAGAAATCTCCATATCTTAATATATATTTATAAATTAAATTATTTATTTATTCATTTAACTCAATTTAATATATTTATAACCATGCACTATAACAAATGCGTTATAAATTAAATTAATTATTTTGTATATATATATATATATAATATAAATTAAATTATTTATTTATTCATATTCGGTTATTTTGTATACATATATATATAATATAAATTAAATTAAAATATTTATTTATTCATATTCAGTTATTTTGTAGTGGCGCGCTATAATATATTTATAACTGCGCACTGTAAATAGCCATTTGTGCTGATGGATAGTGCGCTCACTGTCGATTACAATCGGCTATTGGCAGTGAGCATCCGGTCACTGTCAATAGCCAATCGCGTTATTTTGTAGTGCGCGCACTGCCAATAGATTCTACGGTTATTTTATGTAAAAAGTAACTAAATAACTAATTAGTTAGTTAATAACATGCCTAGCTCTCAGTTTATTTTTAAATTGAAATCGAATCGTTTACAAATGCACCAATATGAATATATAATCTTTATTAATTGAATGCATTAATTGATTAAATATTAAAAACGTGGATTTAATTTATATACAAAAAAAAGTTTTTTAGTTAAAAAAACAAAATCTTAACGAATTTCAGTCGACGGTGGTCACAGAGCTATCATCTTCAGTCGGCTCGGAGGCGTCAAACCTGACGTGTACAGAGAAGGACTTCACTTCAGGTGAATAAATAAAAACATTTATACGTAATTTCTGACTATGTTGTATCTTGATTGCTACATTTTGGTATCTTGGTTGCTCAATTTTGGTATCTTTATTGCTCAATTTTGGTATCTTAATTGCTCAATTTTGGTATCTTGATTGCTCAATTTTGGTATCTTTATTGCTCAATTTTGGTAACTTGATCACTCAATTTTAGTTGTTACAGTTGATATTGTAATTCATGTCGGTGGTTCATTTGATTGTGTTTATATGGATTAATTTAATTAACATAATCTATTAGAAACTGAGCTATTACACTTGATTGTTACAGTTGATATTGTAATTCATGTTGATGGTTCAACTGATTGTGTTTATATGGATTAATATAATTAACATAATTTATCACAAATATTGTCATTTGTTTTGTTTCACATTAGTATGCGCAAATTTATAATGAGATCATTTTCTCGCATCATCTTTGTGGAAATTGCTTTGATTAAGCTTTATTTTAAGATGCTAATTATATGTTCAAATTTAGATATCCAGTTTTGAATATTTTGGATGCTCACATTTTAGATCAGATCTGTTTCTTAAGATTGTTTATAGAAACTAACATGTAGAAATGAAGATTTTATATTGCTATATTCATGTTCATGTATTCACACAGGATCCCGTGGTTTGAGTACCCCATCATATACGATATCAGGGCACGACCAAAAAACATTGCATCACCTACTGGCAGCAAGGGTTATTATTATTATTATTAAAATTCTTAATTGATTAGTATGTTTTGTTTTATCAAATTCCTATTTGTAGCAAGAGTGATTATATTATTAAAATTCTCAATTGATTAGCACATTCTGTTTTATTGAACTCCAATTTCTTTTTTTTTTGTTTATATTAATTTAAGCAAAATCTTATAAACTCATTTAACGATTTAGGATTTTTAAGATCTTTAAAATTCTTTTAATTTCCAGATCTCCAGATGGTGAACATATCACTGAGAGTTCTCTCCAGGCCCGATTCCTCCCAGCTGCCAACCATGTACAGACACCTCGGAACTGACTACGACACCAGGGTCCTACCTTCAATTTGCAATGAGGTTGAACGTTTGCGTGTATTTCATTATATAGCTACTGATGTCGACAGCGTTTATGTTTTCTTCAAAAAGTGACTTAAAACTCATTTTTTCTTCGTATGTTTATGTTAGTTTGTTTTTTTTTTGGCGCTGTCGTATCGTGCTCTGAGAAATTTTCCATTTTAGAGAGTACGTTAAAGGATATTAAAGTTTTATTTTGTGATTTGTTTTCTTTTTGTGAAGTTTATCTTTTTCTGTTTTAAAAAAATTTAAAGGTCTTAAAGAGCGTTGTTGCCAAATTCAACGCCTCCCAACTGATTACCCAGCGTCAACAAGTGAGCCTGATGGTTCGTAAAGAGCTCATCGACAGAGCCAGGGACTTCAACATCATCCTCGACGACGTGGCCATCACAGACCTCACCTTCGGCAGGGAGTACACTGCAGCGGTAGAAGCCAAGCAGGTTAGTCGCGGCGGGTTGATGACCTATAGGTCGTGACCTTTCGAATTATTCTAACAATGATTTCGTTTCTTACTGCACCAGATTGCCCAACAAGAGGCACAAAGGGCTCAATACATCGTGGAGAAAGCCAAACAGGAACGCCAACAGAAAGTCGTTCAGGCTGAAGGAGAAGCGAAAGCGGCAAAACTGGTATTTATTTATTTTATTTGATTGCATCTAACATTGAATTATTTGACTTTAAATTAATAATGAAGTTAAAATTATTTTAGATAGGCGAAGCCATTTCGAAGAACCCAGGGTACTTGAAGCTTAAGAAGATAAGGGCAGCTCAGATCATTGCCACAACAGTAGGATCTATGATTACTTGTTCTTTTTTGTGTGTGTGATATATTTATTAAAATACTTTTCTATTTCAGATTTCTCAATCCAAAAATAGAGTCTATGTTCAGTCGGGAACTCTCCTGCTCAATGTGAATGACAAAGAGTTTGATGAGAACTTAGAGTCTCAGCTGACCAGAGGCAAGAAGAAGTGAAAAGAAAAACCTTTGTGGCACTTTAAGGGGCCTGTCCCTTTACATCGAGTAGAGTGCAGTTTGACTGTTAACTTGAGCGAGTGAACAATAAATTTTGTTTTTATGTGAAGATGCTTGGATATATTCAAATAAAATAAGTCTTGTGTTTGTTCCTTAATTATTAACAGTTATAATATTTATTTGTAAAGCATTGTAAAGTTTCCTGAAGGAAGAGAGAGAAGCAGCTGTCTTGGCTTGAGAAGGTAGTTTGTTCCGGATGGTCGGAGCTGCATGCCTGAAACCTCTGGACGAAAGGTGATTTGATTACGTTGTTGATATGAGGAAGAAAGGTGAGGTGTTGATCAAGTGTTACGCCTAGGATTTTCACAGATGTGGAAAGTACCAGTGTGGAGCCAGCTAGCTCAATGGACAACAAAGTGAACCGCTTAACCACGGGCGATGTGCCAAAAATAGCAGCTTCCGACTTATCATGGTTAAGCTGCATTGAACCAAAAATTAAGTTGAGACAGACAATCAGATAAAATCTTAATTGAGTTGTGGAGATTCCGATGCACAATTGAGTGTCATCGACATAAAGCTGGAACTAATAGAAGGGGGTGAGTGGAAATACGAGACGATATAGGAGACGTGTAGTGTAAACAGTAAAAAGAAGGCCCAGAACTGAGCCTTGAGGAACTCCTGAGTCCAGGGAGAAAATCGGCGAGCGGTGATTTTTTTTTTTTTATTTATAATTGAGAGTCTTTTACACATTGCTGACTGGACAGCTGGCAGTTTTTGAAAATTTTTTATAAATCAAATCACAAACAATTTAAAACCATGTTAAGTCACGTTTAAAAACAAAAATTAAAACACTTCTTGTCGAGCTAATATCGATTGTTAATAAAGAAAGCTTTTGGAGAGTCTTGTAGACATGGCTGTCTGCATGGATTCTCTGGAAAATATCAAAATTTTAATTATTTCAGTGGTGGGTGTGCTTGCACGTGTATATATTTGCTAAGCTTCTGCGTCCCGTTATTTTTTTGGAATGATACGATACGATTTCTGAAATTTGTCTCGAATTAAACGATACGAGACGCCTCAAACAATAACGATACGATAAGATATCAGGATCTCGACTGGAGTGGAAATTTTGTCTCGAATGAAACGAGATAAGATAGAATGATGAACTATATGCGACAGACAATATTAATAACTACATTAAAGGAATTCATTGAAAAAAATATATAAATATTAAAAAATTTAATTTTTTTTACAACTTGAAATAAGTTTCATTTGTTTAGTTTCGGTACATCTATTTGTCTAAATTTAGACTAAATAGTATTTATTTACTTTATTTAGTTCGCATTATGCGGTAGTTTATCAATTTAATTAAATGATTTTACTTGCCAATGAAAAGAAAAATTAAAATTATTTTTTCAAGTAATTGAAAAGTAAAAAACCTTCTAGCACACCAAAAGAACGACATTTTTAGGCAATTCAATAGTGAAAGTGGAAAAACCAATGGAGATAGAAATAGATTGCAGATTACTGAGATTGAGATTAGTGAGTTTACTAAGATTACTAGATTACGTGAGATTGACCCTCTGCTGATTTTGAGATGTCCTCGCATGCCTGTGGTGTTACCATCGTTAAATTGATACTGTTTCCTGCAGTCTGTGCATCTGGCAAGATTTACTTCTACATCATTGTCATTGACTTTTTGCGTGACCGTCTCTTCCTCAAAGTACTCCCAGATTTGACCCCGGTGATGCGGCATGATGACAAACACGAGAAAGTGCCTCTATGCAAGAATTAAGAAAGTGAAAAAACCCAGCGGGTTTATTTATAGGCGATGGTGAATCCGGTTAGCAATAGCAAGAAAGAAGCTGAGAAAGTTTCGAATTCCAGCTGCAGATGACGTGCACTATCGTGCACACTACAGGTGGCACACACATACTCACATACAACCAAGAATATAATCGAGATTATAAAGATAAATTTTAAATGAGCTACTATTACGGATATCGAAACACTAAAATAATCATTCCAATTCTATATAACAAATTTGAAAAAATAAGTTTATCAAACAGACTAAACCAAAACATAAACATTACTATTACATTACTCATTATTCTCATTAATAATAATAGTCATCGATGTCAGCGAGTACGATTGCCTTGTAGTATCAGTAGTATGCAGAGGTCGACTAGTAGCCTAAGAGGGTTGTGGCTTTGCACTATTACAATGTGGCACTAAAAAAAGTTATAGAACAGAGACGAGCTGGTTTGATATATATTGAAATATGCTGCCGGTTCCCAGACTAAAAATATTAAATAATGGGGCTACAGGCTGTCAGGAAAACCGATTTTAAAGTGGAAATGATAATAGTTATAAACTTCTGTCAATAGGTAGATTAATTAATCAATGTTGATGAATCAATTGCAAATATTCACAGTTGGGACAATCGTTAATTAAATATGTATGACTTTCGTTATTTATTGGAAAATATTTTAAAAAATCTCCGTATTTCTTTCGGAGACTTCTTCCGCAGACTGTATCGTTTCAATGGCGATATGGGATCTCCCGTATCGTTTTGAATTCAAGATAACGATATCGGGACGCAGATGCCAAGTATTAACGTGATTGCTAAACTCGTCTCCATGCGCTAAGAGCTCTCATTCTTAATAACAAACAAATTAACTAAAAAAAATAATTCAAACCTCACGGCTTACGCTGCTAACAATATATCAGACCCGATATAATCTGACCTCCCACCCGTAAGACTTTCGCCCGGAATTTTGTGCAGACTCTACGTGCAACTTCTGTGTCCTTGATTTAAAGATTTTTCCTTTAAAGATAGATTTTTAATGAAATGTTAATAAAAATTATTTTAATGACTTACATCCACGATGACCACTACCGAGGCATCTTCAGAACCAATTCTATCACTTAGTAAAATTCCATCGAACCTAAATAATAATAATTAAATAAAAATAATAATTGATTTTTAATAATTAATATAATAATAATAATATACTTACTCAGCCGTAAGTTGTTGTAAATGTTCTAGCGTAACTATCCCTCCTATCCTGTTGATGAAAACCTTTGTCCACTCATTGTAATCTTGAATCTGTTGTTCAAACACAGATTCTATTTTCTTCCTTTCTTTTTTTGCAAGGGCAGCAAAGACTCCCTTAATCTGATCTTCTCTCATTCTTGTTGGTCGTTCCAATGCACTCATCCTCTCATCTGTATGATAATTCACAATAGAATAAATTTAATGTAAATAATGTAAATTATAGGTATTAATGCAAAAATATTACTGACAGCGAGTCCTGAAGTCCCTACGGAATTCGTCCTCGCATATCTGTTTGCCAGCTGGTGGCAACCTGTCCCTTGTTATAGGTCCAATGTTCTGTAATATTATAAAAATAATGAGCATTATTAAAAAACACATTCAAAAAATGTGTCATCATTAGATTGATTAAATATAAATATTTCTAACGTTCTCAACTAATTCAACTAATATATATATATATATTTATATATATATATATATATATATATATATATATATATATATATATATATATATATATATATATATATATATATATATATATATATATATATATATATATATATATATATATATATATATATATATATATATATATATATATATATATTACCTTATATGTACCATCCAGCATCAAGAAATCTCCATATCTTAATATATATTTATAAATTAAATTATTTATTTATTCATTTAACTCAATTTAATATATTTATAACCATGCACTATAACAAATGCGTTATAAATTAAATTAATTATTTTGTATATATATATATATATAATATAAATTAAATTATTTATTTATTCATATTCGGTTATTTTGTATACATATATATATAATATAAATTAAATTAAAATATTTATTTATTCATATTCAGTTATTTTGTAGTGGCGCGCTATAATATATTTATAACTGCGCACTGTAAATAGCCATTTGTGCTGATGGATAGTGCGCTCACTGTCGATTACAATCGGCTATTGGCAGTGAGCATCCGGTCACTGTCAATAGCCAATCGCGTTATTTTGTAGTGCGCGCACTGCCAATAGATTCTACGGTTATTTTATGTAAAAAGTAACTAAATAACTAATTAGTTAGTTAATAACATGCCTAGCTCTCAGTTTATTTTTAAATTGAAATCGAATCGTTTACAAATGCACCAATATGAATATATAATCTTTATTAATTGAATGCATTAATTGATTAAATATTAAAAACGTGGATTTAATTTATATACAAAAAAAAGTTTTTTAGTTAAAAAAACAAAATCTTAACGAATTTCAGTCGACGGTGGTCACAGAGCTATCATCTTCAGTCGGCTCGGAGGCGTCAAACCTGACGTGTACAGAGAAGGACTTCACTTCAGGTGAATAAATAAAAACATTTATACGTAATTTCTGACTATGTTGTATCTTGATTGCTACATTTTGGTATCTTGGTTGCTCAATTTTGGTATCTTTATTGCTCAATTTTGGTATCTTAATTGCTCAATTTTGGTATCTTGATTGCTCAATTTTGGTATCTTTATTGCTCAATTTTGGTAACTTGATCACTCAATTTTAGTTGTTACAGTTGATATTGTAATTCATGTCGGTGGTTCATTTGATTGTGTTTATATGGATTAATTTAATTAACATAATCTATTAGAAACTGAGCTATTACACTTGATTGTTACAGTTGATATTGTAATTCATGTTGATGGTTCAACTGATTGTGTTTATATGGATTAATATAATTAACATAATTTATCACAAATATTGTCATTTGTTTTGTTTCACATTAGTATGCGCAAATTTATAATGAGATCATTTTCTCGCATCATCTTTGTGGAAATTGCTTTGATTAAGCTTTATTTTAAGATGCTAATTATATGTTCAAATTTAGATATCCAGTTTTGAATATTTTGGATGCTCACATTTTAGATCAGATCTGTTTCTTAAGATTGTTTATAGAAACTAACATGTAGAAATGAAGATTTTATATTGCTATATTCATGTTCATGTATTCACACAGGATCCCGTGGTTTGAGTACCCCATCATATACGATATCAGGGCACGACCAAAAAACATTGCATCACCTACTGGCAGCAAGGGTTATTATTATTATTATTAAAATTCTTAATTGATTAGTATGTTTTGTTTTATCAAATTCCTATTTGTAGCAAGAGTGATTATATTATTAAAATTCTCAATTGATTAGCACATTCTGTTTTATTGAACTCCAATTTCTTTTTTTTTTGTTTATATTAATTTAAGCAAAATCTTATAAACTCATTTAACGATTTAGGATTTTTAAGATCTTTAAAATTCTTTTAATTTCCAGATCTCCAGATGGTGAACATATCACTGAGAGTTCTCTCCAGGCCCGATTCCTCCCAGCTGCCAACCATGTACAGACACCTCGGAACTGACTACGACACCAGGGTCCTACCTTCAATTTGCAATGAGGTTGAACGTTTGCGTGTATTTCATTATATAGCTACTGATGTCGACAGCGTTTATGTTTTCTTCAAAAAGTGACTTAAAACTCATTTTTTCTTCGTATGTTTATGTTAGTTTGTTTTTTTTTTGGCGCTGTCGTATCGTGCTCTGAGAAATTTTCCATTTTAGAGAGTACGTTAAAGGATATTAAAGTTTTATTTTGTGATTTGTTTTCTTTTTGTGAAGTTTATCTTTTTCTGTTTTAAAAAAATTTAAAGGTCTTAAAGAGCGTTGTTGCCAAATTCAACGCCTCCCAACTGATTACCCAGCGTCAACAAGTGAGCCTGATGGTTCGTAAAGAGCTCATCGACAGAGCCAGGGACTTCAACATCATCCTCGACGACGTGGCCATCACAGACCTCACCTTCGGCAGGGAGTACACTGCAGCGGTAGAAGCCAAGCAGGTTAGTCGCGGCGGGTTGATGACCTATAGGTCGTGACCTTTCGAATTATTCTAACAATGATTTCGTTTCTTACTGCACCAGATTGCCCAACAAGAGGCACAAAGGGCTCAATACATCGTGGAGAAAGCCAAACAGGAACGCCAACAGAAAGTCGTTCAGGCTGAAGGAGAAGCGAAAGCGGCAAAACTGGTATTTATTTATTTTATTTGATTGCATCTAACATTGAATTATTTGACTTTAAATTAATAATGAAGTTAAAATTATTTTAGATAGGCGAAGCCATTTCGAAGAACCCAGGGTACTTGAAGCTTAAGAAGATAAGGGCAGCTCAGATCATTGCCACAACAGTAGGATCTATGATTACTTGTTCTTTTTTGTGTGTGTGATATATTTATTAAAATACTTTTCTATTTCAGATTTCTCAATCCAAAAATAGAGTCTATGTTCAGTCGGGAACTCTCCTGCTCAATGTGAATGACAAAGAGTTTGATGAGAACTTAGAGTCTCAGCTGACCAGAGGCAAGAAGAAGTGAAAAGAAAAACCTTTGTGGCACTTTAAGGGGCCTGTCCCTTTACATCGAGTAGAGTGCAGTTTGACTGTTAACTTGAGCGAGTGAACAATAAATTTTGTTTTTATGTGAAGATGCTTGGATATATTCAAATAAAATAAGTCTTGTGTTTGTTCCTTAATTATTAACAGTTATAATATTTATTTGTAAAGCATTGTAAAGTTTCCTGAAGGAAGAGAGAGAAGCAGCTGTCTTGGCTTGAGAAGGTAGTTTGTTCCGGATGGTCGGAGCTGCATGCCTGAAACCTCTGGACGAAAGGTGATTTGATTACGTTGTTGATATGAGGAAGAAAGGTGAGGTGTTGATCAAGTGTTACGCCTAGGATTTTCACAGATGTGGAAAGTACCAGTGTGGAGCCAGCTAGCTCAATGGACAACAAAGTGAACCGCTTAACCACGGGCGATGTGCCAAAAATAGCAGCTTCCGACTTATCATGGTTAAGCTGCATTGAACCAAAAATTAAGTTGAGACAGACAATCAGATAAAATCTTAATTGAGTTGTGGAGATTCCGATGCACAATTGAGTGTCATCGACATAAAGCTGGAACTAATAGAAGGGGGTGAGTGGAAATACGAGACGATATAGGAGACGTGTAGTGTAAACAGTAAAAAGAAGGCCCAGAACTGAGCCTTGAGGAACTCCTGAGTCCAGGGAGAAAATCGGCGAGCGGTGATTTTTTTTTTTTTATTTATAATTGAGAGTCTTTTACACATTGCTGACTGGACAGCTGGCAGTTTTTGAAAATTTTTTATAAATCAAATCACAAACAATTTAAAACCATGTTAAGTCACGTTTAAAAACAAAAATTAAAACACTTCTTGTCGAGCTAATATCGATTGTTAATAAAGAAAGCTTTTGGAGAGTCTTGTAGACATGGCTGTCTGCATGGATTCTCTGGAAAATATCAAAATTTTAATTATTTCAGTGGTGGGTGTGCTTGCACGTGTATATATTTGCTAAGCTTCTGCGTCCCGTTATTTTTTTGGAATGATACGATACGATTTCTGAAATTTGTCTCGAATTAAACGATACGAGACGCCTCAAACAATAACGATACGATAAGATATCAGGATCTCGACTGGAGTGGAAATTTTGTCTCGAATGAAACGAGATAAGATAGAATGATGAACTATATGCGACAGACAATATTAATAACTACATTAAAGGAATTCATTGAAAAAAATATATAAATATTAAAAAATTTAATTTTTTTTACAACTTGAAATAAGTTTCATTTGTTTAGTTTCGGTACATCTATTTGTCTAAATTTAGACTAAATAGTATTTATTTACTTTATTTAGTTCGCATTATGCGGTAGTTTATCAATTTAATTAAATGATTTTACTTGCCAATGAAAAGAAAAATTAAAATTATTTTTTCAAGTAATTGAAAAGTAAAAAACCTTCTAGCACACCAAAAGAACGACATTTTTAGGCAATTCAATAGTGAAAGTGGAAAAACCAATGGAGATAGAAATAGATTGCAGATTACTGAGATTGAGATTAGTGAGTTTACTAAGATTACTAGATTACGTGAGATTGACCCTCTGCTGATTTTGAGATGTCCTCGCATGCCTGTGGTGTTACCATCGTTAAATTGATACTGTTTCCTGCAGTCTGTGCATCTGGCAAGATTTACTTCTACATCATTGTCATTGACTTTTTGCGTGACCGTCTCTTCCTCAAAGTACTCCCAGATTTGACCCCGGTGATGCGGCATGATGACAAACACGAGAAAGTGCCTCTATGCAAGAATTAAGAAAGTGAAAAAACCCAGCGGGTTTATTTATAGGCGATGGTGAATCCGGTTAGCAATAGCAAGAAAGAAGCTGAGAAAGTTTCGAATTCCAGCTGCAGATGACGTGCACTATCGTGCACACTACAGGTGGCACACACATACTCACATACAACCAAGAATATAATCGAGATTATAAAGATAAATTTTAAATGAGCTACTATTACGGATATCGAAACACTAAAATAATCATTCCAATTCTATATAACAAATTTGAAAAAATAAGTTTATCAAACAGACTAAACCAAAACATAAACATTACTATTACATTACTCATTATTCTCATTAATAATAATAGTCATCGATGTCAGCGAGTACGATTGCCTTGTAGTATCAGTAGTATGCAGAGGTCGACTAGTAGCCTAAGAGGGTTGTGGCTTTGCACTATTACAATGTGGCACTAAAAAAAGTTATAGAACAGAGACGAGCTGGTTTGATATATATTGAAATATGCTGCCGGTTCCCAGACTAAAAATATTAAATAATGGGGCTACAGGCTGTCAGGAAAACCGATTTTAAAGTGGAAATGATAATAGTTATAAACTTCTGTCAATAGGTAGATTAATTAATCAATGTTGATGAATCAATTGCAAATATTCACAGTTGGGACAATCGTTAATTAAATATGTATGACTTTCGTTATTTATTGGAAAATATTTTAAAAAATCTCCGTATTTCTTTCGGAGACTTCTTCCGCAGACTGTATCGTTTCAATGGCGATATGGGATCTCCCGTATCGTTTTGAATTCAAGATAACGATATCGGGACGCAGATGCCAAGTATTAACGTGATTGCTAAACTCGTCTCCATGCGCTAAGAGCTCTCATTCTTAATAACAAACAAATTAACTAAAAAAAATAATTCAAACCTCACGGCTTACGCTGCTAACAATATATCAGACCCGATATAATCTGACCTCCCACCCGTAAGACTTTCGCCCGGAATTTTGTGCAGACTCTACGTGCAACTTCTGTGTCCTTGATTTAAAGATTTTTCCTTTAAAGATAGATTTTTAATGAAATGTTAATAAAAATTATTTTAATGACTTACATCCACGATGACCACTACCGAGGCATCTTCAGAACCAATTCTATCACTTAGTAAAATTCCATCGAACCTAAATAATAATAATTAAATAAAAATAATAATTGATTTTTAATAATTAATATAATAATAATAATATACTTACTCAGCCGTAAGTTGTTGTAAATGTTCTAGCGTAACTATCCCTCCTATCCTGTTGATGAAAACCTTTGTCCACTCATTGTAATCTTGAATCTGTTGTTCAAACACAGATTCTATTTTCTTCCTTTCTTTTTTTGCAAGGGCAGCAAAGACTCCCTTAATCTGATCTTCTCTCATTCTTGTTGGTCGTTCCAATGCACTCATCCTCTCATCTGTATGATAATTCACAATAGAATAAATTTAATGTAAATAATGTAAATTATAGGTATTAATGCAAAAATATTACTGACAGCGAGTCCTGAAGTCCCTACGGAATTCGTCCTCGCATATCTGTTTGCCAGCTGGTGGCAACCTGTCCCTTGTTATAGGTCCAATGTTCTGTAATATTATAAAAATAATGAGCATTATTAAAAAACACATTCAAAAAATGTGTCATCATTAGATTGATTAAATATAAATATTTCTAACGTTCTCAACTAATTCTGCCATTTCAGGAGGATCTAATCCAATCTGGTTTTGACCATCATTTTCACCATCAGGATGCTCTAATACAATCTGGTTGTGAACATCATTTTCACCTTCAGCAGCCATCATTACATCACGTACCAATTCTTCTTCTGCAGGATGGGGCATGGCGTTGACCTCGTGGTGTTGAGGCAGGT
Source organism: Erpobdella octoculata (assembly GCA_963978895.1). NCBI lineage: Eukaryota > Metazoa > Annelida > Clitellata > Hirudinida > Erpobdellidae > Erpobdella > Erpobdella octoculata. The sequence continues at coordinate 38,686,052 of OZ022242.1, read as the reverse complement.
CAATGTCCATCATTTCCTGGTAATTAGAGGCTGGTTCTTCTATTCTTATCGAACTCGGCGAGTCAGAAGTAGCAGGAATCAGGTTCAGTTCTTCGTGACCAGAGGTCATTACATTAAGTTCTTCATCAAAGACAAAGGCATAATTGTCCGGTTCTGGTGTATCAAGATTATCTCTTTCTGCATCGGCGACCGAGGTAACTAGATTCAGTCTTAAAGAAAAGACGCTGACTTTATCGGAGGATAACAGATCAAACTCGTGTGCAGCCAATTCTTCTTCTGCAGGATGGGGCATGGCGTTGACCTCGTGGTGTTGAGGCAGGTCAATGTCCATCATTTCCTGGTAATTAGAGGCTGGTTCTTCTATTCTTGTTATAGAACTCGGCGAGTCAGAAGTAGCAGGAATCAGGTTCAGTTCTTCGTGACCAGAGGTCATTACGTTAAGTTCTTCATCAGAGACAAAGGCATCATTGTCCGGTTCTGGTGTATAAAGATTCTCTCTTTCTGCATCGGAGACCGAGGTAACTAGATTCAGTCTTAAAGAAAAGACGCTGACTTTATCGGAGGATAACAGATCAAACTCGTGTGCATCCAAGGACTTCTCTTGCAAATTGTAATCAGTAGTATAGAGTCCTAAGACATCAAACCTTTTTAAACAATGTTTCCTACCTGTCTGTTTGATTATCAAATACTTATTGATGCTTTCCTTAACAAATGATTTTAAAATGTCTTCAGAAATAGTGCTGTTTTCTGACAAGAACATTTGGTTGTTTGACGTGGATTCAAGTTCCCTGCTGTAAAATAAGCAAATTCATTAACGTTATACTTTTTCTGTAAATAACCGTACTAATTTAACAGCAAAAGTGAAATTCTAATAATAGAACGTTTAAGCCCTACCTTATCATCTTGTTGGACACTCTTTCTACCATCCTCCAATAGTAATATGAACGGTTGACCATAGGACAGAACTCCTCTGTGAATTCGAGAGGATCATCAAAAACTTTGTTTCGAAGCTGAAATGATAACACAATAAAAAGTTCTAATTAAAACTATCTAGGACGTGTAAGTAAGTTTAATCACACCTTTTTTGTTAGACATCTGGATATATGCACAATAAGATTAATATCCATCTCATATCCTTTAATTAGCCTGATAGAATTTATCCCGTATGAAAGAATTGACTTGTCAAATTCACTGCATTTAAAAATAAAATAATTCAATCTTTAACAAGAACAAACCACAAAAAATCTGGTTAGAACTAGAAGATATATTTTTTGGGTTGGGGGTGCACCACCGCATTCCTAAAGGAATGTGAGATTTCATATAAGGGAATAGCTAAAGATATGTTTCACCTTAATATATTAACCTTAACTGAGAATTGTCATTTCGAACCAAAGACCACCATTTTGTCTGAAGCTTTAAACAGAGTCTCTTGCATATAATAAAAGGTAAGAGAAAGGGTTCAATTCGATGTTCAGTTTCACGTTCTTGGTGCTTCAGTGCACTACACCTAACGACTGCCATGAAGAATCCTTCAACATCAAGGTCAGAAATACTATGTTCATCTCCATATGGCTGGGGAGCAACGAACATAAACGGATCTGAAAGACATTTGTATAACAATAAAATAAAATCTGGTTCCTAATAATATGTAATAACTATTAATAATAAAGTAAATCTAACACTCAGGTTGGATGTCTGAAGTAGTCGAATGATAATGCAATGCGATCCAAATAAGAATTTCGAGGTTATCAGAATTTGCTCTTTGTACAGCTTAAATAAAAAACAATTATTTCAAAAAACATCGCTATAACCTACCTCATTGTAAGTACATGCATAAAAAATCTTACCTCTATCCCACGTCTTAATTTCCTTCTCCGAAGGCATTATCCATGGCTTTTTTAAAACTGTACTTTTTCTGGAGAAAAAATCTTTAGACGTTTCCTTCGAATATCCCTCAACGGTTGTATATAGATCATCACTTAACTTAAATGCTTGCTGAATAATAAATCATAACCAACTGTCAGGGTGAAATCATATATATATATATATATATAAATACTTACAGCATCAGTTAGCTGTCCACTATGTCTTTTAAGCAATACTTCAGGGTGGTTTTTTCTCACCATATGTCCTATAAAAATTTGAATTAATATCCTCTTTAAATATTTATTTTATAAAATTATTCATGACAAAATATTTCTAAAACAATGAATTTGAAAATTGAACTTACCACACTGGCTGCATCTGAAGCATGAATTGTAATACAGCTTTCGGGTCAGTTCTGTCACAGGTTCTCCAAGCCTATCTGTTACTCTTGGTGGCCGAACGGCCAAGCTAGCCAGAAACAATAGGCTAGAGGCCTCCCAAGCCTCCTGCCAGCCAACTTTTCGCTAAAGATAATAAAAAATTAATGTATGAAAAAATTATTGCATGTATAAAAATTAATGTATGACAAAATTAATGTATGTATAGAAAATTAATGTATGACAAAATTATTGCATGTATAAAAATTAATGTATGACAAAATTAATGTATGAAAATGTATAATTTAAGAAATAAATAATTACCTCTTTAGCCATTAAGAGATACTGGATTGCACAAAAGTATATGTATTGTGCTTCGACCTCGATAAATAGACGATTGTGTTTTTCTGGCACATCTTGTTTGCTGTACAGAAATAAAAATTGATCCACCCTGCATAAAAAAAAATTAAAACCACTAAATTTAATAGGAAAAATTGCATCGTCCCCTGCAAATAGGCTTTATCAGTGTTTATTTATAACTGACTTCCACAGTGCAACAGCTGTCCTCTGCCAATTTGAAACATCTTTGAATATGAACGTCATATAACTGCATACTGACAAGATAAAAATTTCATGGAACATATCTGGAAGGTCGTCGTTATGTTTTTCTTTTCTAAACTTCTGTAAAAGTAGAAATGCTAGATAAGCTTTATATAATTATAACTAAGTTGCTCATAAAAAATCATCACGTACGAGCAGAACATGGAGCACCGCTTTATACCATGCCGTGCAATGGTAAACCTGTATATTCTGAACAACAAAATTGTATGCTTGCTCCAGTTTTTCTCTCCGTATATATACATTTAATCGTCTAATTGCTTCGTCTAAATAAAAAAAAAAACAACCACATTATTTTATTAAAAACGAGGAAAAAGACAGACAAGCATTCAGAGCTCATTGCTTGGCATGTGAGCAATTACACAGGATATTACTCACCTTCTGCGTATCTCGAGGTCACTGCCGCTGGCTCGTGTACAGCTCTGATTATGTCAAACCCTTTCACCTGAAAGAAAATAAAGAGTACTGGGTCAAAGTAAATTTTAACTTAAATCACATAGAAAACTCTGCAAGTACGATGGGATGCAAGCTCTCCCAAGCAAAACATTCTGAGAAACAAAACGTCTTTTTTTTGCGCAATAATTCTGCTTCATCAAATTTATTTTCATTTTCTTTTTGATGATCTTTAAAATTGTTCCATCATAAATCAAGATCAGCTGATCCATTTTTCAAGTCGGTGAATGCCATATTTGAAACATGTTTATAAACTTCTTCAACTATCTTACAGGCTCTTTTATGAATATCATCATTATCATCATTTTTACCACCCAGGTGAGTATCCTCAAGACAACATTCTTCATTCTAATCTACAGCTTCACATCTGACAAAATATTCGGTGCATTCAGTTGAAATTTTATCAGCAAATTTGACAGTAGACATTTTTTCGTTCTCTTTTTCACTAATTTCTGAATTTTCCATAAAATTCTTCACCAGTGACTCCTTATTTTCCATATAAACTTCATTTTCCAACAACTTTTCTTCCAACAAACTCTGATCAGTTTTACCAGCAGCCTTTAACATTTCACTTAATTCATCATTTTTTTCACTATCTTCTAAAGAAGCAGTTCCGTCCACACCACTCAACTGAGACATTCGAACATCGAAACCAATTTCGGGGTAGCTCACCAATGATTCCACATTAGCACCGTAAATCTCTAAAACACATCGCACTACATATTAGCATAATTGTTAAATTTACAGTGAAGCAAATTTTACTGCTTCAATTTATGTCAATCACCCCCATACAAATAAACAAGCAACCTAAACCAGCATCGACAAGACGGAAGTTGAAAATATTGTCCTCCTTTTCCTATAAAAATCATTCCACGCTCACTCACCCGAGCATTCCTTTACAGACACACACACACACACACACACACACACACACACACACATACACAATATCCTCACACATCCCGTCATAAGCACACTTATCCACACAACTCCTCCTGCATCCACAACACCGCCCTTCTACACATCCCCCAACACACAACAACAGAATGGGTCACCCAGCGAGTTATTCTCAGGACGACCCCCCCCCCAAACCCCGAAACGTCAGTGTTTACACGGTCTCACATAAAATCTCCGACGACACGGCGAAACGACAACAACATCAACTTCTAACATTATGTGGCATATTCCTCTAATGTGCTGCTCTGTGGATGATAATTCCACTTCACTTCATTAAAATAACTTCACATTCATGAAAAACAGATCATTAATAACCATGCAACCACAAATTTTGTTTTAAATTCTTTTAAATGTTACCTTGATTAATTAGATAAGGAAACAACATTAGAAAGTAAATAATAAAATAACACATTTAGTTTAACCAAATTGATACTATGTGAGAATTGAATAATGAATACATACAAATTAAATAAACATAATTATGCAGTAAGAAAACCTCTTCATTTAACTTTTTGCTAAGATCATCTGCTTCAAAATTATCAGCAAATGGATCATTTGAAAAAGTATTTTCACGAATTAAAGCTGGGACTGTAAAGCTTGAAGACTGTGATGAATCCTGAAGAGTTAAATTTGCTTATAATACAGTTGTAAGAAAGTTGCATTATACATTATATACTGATTTAAAAAGTTCATTTTTAATGTTTAGAAAATTTATTAAAACAATTTAAGTGAAAACTTCTGACATTTTGATGAGTTGGAGCAAATTGGTGAAAATTGTCAATGTTACAGTTAAAATCCGTGAGAGAATCGTTTGGTGCGGAGTTCATCTTTTGGCCAACTTTTTTAACATCAAAAGCCATAAGAAATAACAAAAATGACAAGAAACTAGTTCAAGAGCATACAATTTCAATCTTTATTTTTTAAAAAAGTTTAGTTTAATACAACTTTAAGAACAACAACAGGGATGCAACGATCATCGCTAGTTGACCTGTTAAGACGAAATCGACCTACTTTTCCTACGTAGCGCAGTAATGTATAATCTTATTTTATTCTGGCTTCACATTGCTTTTTTAAATGTCAAAGACAGACCCAGGAGCTGTTTTATTTTTTATTTACCTAAAAAATCTATAATTAAGTAAATGAACTAACCTACGATTTGTTAAATGTAAAACTTCTCACGTTATAAAATAAAATCAGGTGTTGCGAACCGGCGCGTAGCCAGGAATTTATGACGGTAGGGAGGGGACATCTGGGGCCATTAGAAAATGGAGGTCCGGCAATAGGATATAAAAAAATTGGGGTGGATCGTATGTACGTTTTTTAATCTATTGTAAATTAAAAAACAACTGAATTCCACTTTGGTCAATAATTTTTAGCGCAGGACAGTTTCTACTACTACAACTCAGTGGCGTAGCTAGGGGGGGTGCAGGGGGAGCGGCCGCTCCCCCTGAGACCATTTTCCAAAAAGTGGGGCCTTTTTGGCCTTCTCAAGAATTAAAATGAATATTTTATTAAATTTAGGGCTGTCAAAAATCTGTTAAAATCCCAACCGGGTATGTTGAAAAGAAGAACAATGCAAATGTATAGAATCTTTTGCGCTGACTCTAAAAATACTTTGCGATACTAGATGGGCATCCAGGAAGTCAGCACTAGATGCAGTCTTGCAGAATTTACCAGCACTAATTGTTGCCCTGCAAAGAATCGTGGATGGTGAGATAAAAAAACTGCACTGCTAAACAGTTGGCTGAGGCAAAGGGTATTCTTGTAACAATTGATACGTATAAATTCTTAGTTCTTCTAATATTCTGGAAAAAAGTGTTAGAGAAGGCTTTCAGTTTATCCACATATTTACAGAAAAGCAGTATTGATTTGGTAACAGCTTCTCATTTGATTCAACTATTTGAAAACGATATGAAAAACATGAGAGATGAATTTGAATCTGAATTTGAACGTCTTGAGAATGAAGCAGCTGAACTTGCTGAAAAATGTGATATTACAACGGAGTATAAGCAACAAAGAATTCGGAAAAGAAAGAGATTCCACGAGGAAATTTCAGAGGATGATGTAATATCTGATGCCCGAAAAAATTCATAGTTGAAACCTACATAGTATCACTCGATTGCATTATAAATAGCTAAACTAAAAGATTTGAACATTTTCAAAATGTTGCTTCCAAATTTAGTTGTTTAGATCCGAAGCATTTTAGCAATGACGATAATGTGACAAGATTAGAATCTTTAGCAGACATGTACTCAGATGTCATCGAAAGTCGAGATGAAATTGTGCAAGAGTTTTTTTTCATTTAAAACATGTACAAGGAAATATTAGGTATAATCAAGAAGGAAAAAAATTCTAGTGTCGAAGAAATGACCATCAACAATGTGCTCAAATTCATGATCGCCAATGACATGTGCTCCATTTTCCTGGCCTTTTTTACAATGTACCGTATTTTTCTGACCTTGCCAATAAACAGCGATGGTGCGGAACGTTCCTTCAGCCGACTGAAACTCATAAAATCGTACGTGCGTTCTACAATTGGTGAAGACAGGTTGTCAGGTTTAGCCTTGATTACGATCGAAAGACAGTTTGCTAGTGAAGTGGATTATAACGAAGTAATCGATAACTTTGCAAGAATGAAGCCCAGACGAAAAAAACTGTTGTAATTAGCTTACACTGAGTAAGTATATAAACTGTATAATATACTATAATTGTTACTAAACAATACATAATATTGTTTTTCTACCTTTTGGGTGTTCCAGTATTTATCTTTGAAATACAAAAATAAATACGTATGTAATAAATGCAATGTTTTTAATTGAAATTCTTTATTTTGGTAAGTGGGCCTTTTATATGTGCTCACCGCTCCCCCTGGTGCTAAAACCTGGCTACGCCACTGCTACTACTACTACTACTACTGCTACTGCTACTGCTACTGCTACTGCTACTGCTACTGCTACTGCTACTGCTACTGCTACTGCTACTGCTAGTGCTACTGCTACTGCTACTGCTACTGCTACTGCTACTGCTACTGCTACTGCTACTGCGACTGCGACTGCGACTGCCACCGCCACCGCCGCCACCGCCACCACCACCACCACCACCACCACCGCCACCACCACCACTACTACTACTACTACTACTACTACTGCTACTTATGCTGCTGCTGCTAAGTGGTGGAATAGTAGGTAAATAGTCATACCACGGTCGTTGATTGTTGCCGTGGTCTATTAAGTGGTAAAGGTGATTAATGTGGTGTTGATTGATTGATTGTGTGCTAGGTAGTAGGTAGTAACAGATAATATTTCTACCATATATTTGGTTCTAAATATTTATTTATTTATTCATTCATTCAATCTGGTTATGGTGATGATGATTGTTTTTCTTAGATAATTATATGCTGTAGGTAGAAGTGAGTACTGCTTTTACTATCTAATAGGATTGCTAGATAATTATTTATTCAATTTGATTTTACGAGGACAGGTGTGGGAGAATGTGGATAATTGTTGTTTTTGACGATTACGGTGGTGGTAGATAGAGATTTGTTTGAAGATAGTTGATGAGGAGATATTTGTTTCGAAGATAGTTGACAAGGATGGTACACAAACGGGTGGTGGTAGATAGAGATTTGTTTCGAAGATAGTTGCCGAGGAGAGATTTGTTTCGAAGATAGTTGACACGAGGATGGTACACAAATGACCGTGACATGACATCATTTACTCTTGTTTACTCTGCGCCTATCCGGTTTCTCATAGCTCCATCTAATAAAGTTTACAGTGCCTGTCACTCAAAAGTTTTTCGCTGGAGGGGGGATCTGCGGGATCTGCTCGTCTGTGTTTATTTCTTAGATTTTCTTTGATGGTTTTTTTTAAATTATTTTTTCTTTGTGTTGTTTTATAGCTTTTATGAATTGTTTACGTATTTCTCAATAACTAACTAGTTATTTATATATTTATTCATTTTTAATTTTTCCTAATTATTTATTTAGAGTTTTTGGCGTTCTTCTTGTGTTTGTTTTTGTAAACGATTCTTTTTGTTTTTGTTTCCTTTATGAAAAAAAAATTAACCTATCTGTCTTCCAATCACAGGTCATTCCTTGGGAATTTCTGTCCACTCACGTCTATTCCGCTCACCACTCCAATCCGAGGAGAAACCTGGAAACGGACATCCAGAACGCTCTCGGAGACATCGTGATGCAGGTTATCTATCTTTTCTTTTTTTTTCCGTTCCATCTTCCTTTTCATCGGTTCGATAGATTTTTTGTCGATTTTTTCTCCTCTAATTTAACGAGTGCAAGCTGTTTAAATTTATTAATTCTTTAATTCGTCTGTTTTCAATCTCGATTAACGATTCAATCTTCAGCTCTCGGAAAAGATCAACGAGAACGCCAAGCACAAGGGTCGCATGATCGACTTCAAGGAGATCATCTATGGCTATCGACGGGTCGTCTACCCCCACTCCGCGGACTACGTCCTCGACATGCTTCTCGTCTACAAGGGCTTTCGAAGCAAGCAGAAGATGACTCTTCCGATACATCGCCACGCCTACGTCCAGCAGCCTTTCCTGTCGCCCGGCATAATACATTATGATATTTTTTTAATATATATAATGTTTTTTAAATACAATAATATATCTGTGGTTATCGGTTTTTTCTAGAATTCATATTACTATCAAACAGGCAACAAGCAGGAAATTGAGATCACGTATTTCTGGACGTACGAGTTTGATAAACAAAACACATTAAATTGACATAAATATCAAAGATTGCTTGTGTTCCACTATGCATTATAATTCATTTGTTAAATTTTACTAAAAATTAACTTATTTCAATGTCGTCAGCTAAAAAAAAATGTTGTTGGAATATTCGCCACAAGTAATCTATATATATAAAAGGAAGTCGGGTTTGTGTTACGACACTTATAACTCAAGAACGGCTGAACCGATTTTAGAGATTTTTGATTTATTGGATTTCTCTCAGCTCCTATTAACAGAATAACCAAAAATATTTGACATTGAATCATGGAGTGGCCCATGGGGACCGCAGTATGTACCCCGGTAGCTACACAGCCTTAACAGTGCCTCCTAGAAAAAAACTTTAAATGGCAAAGTTGTAGAGCACCCTCTATTTGGTCTTACGGACAAAATAAATTTTCAATTTGGAGTTTGAGTTATCGAGATATACAGATGTTTAATTTTCCGCGACATGACATTTATGCGCAAATAGGGTAGAGCGCATGTTATTAAATTTTCTGACTATTTCATTGTTTACAATTGAAAATCTCACAGAAAAAATTAAGTAATTAGCTTTTTCAATTAAAATATAAAATAAAATAATTGTTTATGGGCCATAAAAATATAAAAGATATTTTTAGCATAGATTTTTAGTTTAGCATTTTCCGTTTTCCATTTGGCATTAACAATGGTGTTCTGTCAATATTATATTTTCGTTCGTTGGAATCATATATATCTATGGTTAGAATTAATTTGCGAGTTTTAAAGTTTTATTACTTTTAACAAAAACATTATTAATAACAATGCCGCGATACAGAAGATCTAATCTTTCCCAAAATAGCCGTCAGGCAATTAGGCATCAGAACAATGTTAACCAATCCACCGCGGAAGAACTGGAATTAGCGCGAGAAAGGCGCCGCGTTAGTACGGCCCGGCTTCGTGCTTCTCGAAGACAAGAGCACCGAAGGAGATGCAGCTAACATTGGTCGATTAACTATTCTACCGGCTACTTATATAGGTAGTCCGCGTCATATGCATGAATATGCGCAGGATCAATGACATATGTTCGTTATTACGGTCGGCCAGATCTATTCATTACCTTCACCTGTAATCCAAAGTGGATTGAAATTGTTCAAATGCTGCTTCCCGGATAAACATCAAGTGATCGGCACGACATCACCGCACGTGTCTTCAAACAAAAATTTGGTCGCTGATGAACTACATTGTAAAGCAACACGTTTTTGGTGATACTCGAAGCTGGATGTATTCAATCGAATGGCAACAACGAGACTTGCCTCATGCACACATTCTCATTTGGTTAGTTGAAAAAATTAGACCTGACCAAATAGATGATATCATAAATGCCGAGATTGCTGATCCCGAAATCGATCCAGACCTACATGATGTTGTAGTTATGAATATGATTCATGGACCGTGTGTCGCCATCAACCGCCAATCACCGTGCATGGTCGACGGCAAGTGTTCCAAACTTTATAAACGAAAATTTACGACAGAGACCATCACTGGCACTGATGGCTATCCATTATATCGACGTCGATCACCTGATGATAACAGTCGAACTGTCACAAAGAAAGTAAAAGGAAACGATTTCGTGGTTGACAACAGTTGGATTGTTCCATATTCGCCACTTCTTTCCAAAACATTCAAGACACATAAAGTCAATTAAGTACATCTGCAAATATGTAACGAAAGGCAGCGATATGGCGGTTTTTGGCATTCAAAGCTCAGATAAAGACGAGATTAGACGCTATCAAATTGGTAGATATGTGAACTGCAATGAGGCAATTTGGCGTATATTCTCATTCTCTTTTCACGAACGTCATCCCACTGTTGTCCATTTGACTGTGCATCTGGAGAATGGTCAATGAGTTTATTTTAACGCGTCGAATATTATTCAACGTGCAGAAACACCTCCAACAACATACTTAACGAGTTTTTTTGCAATTTGCCAAAGCGATCCATTTGCACAAACGTTGCTTTACTCGGAGATGCCACGTTATTACACTTGAAACGCTTCATCAAAGAAATTTCAACGTCGGAAGCAAGGCAGTGCGGTTTTAAAAAAATTCTATTTCCGATTCGCCTAGCATTTGCTATGACGATTAACAAATCATAAGGCCAATCTTTGAGTGTTTGTGGTCTGAACTTGGATAATGCATGTTTTTCTCATGGTCAATTGTATGTGGCGTGTTCACGTGTCGGCAGACCATCAGATTTATTTGTTTTTTCGCCGATAATAAAACAAAAAACATAGTGTATCATAAAGTGCTGGATTAAAAAAAATCGACCCGAGTTCAACCAATGTTTTTCTAATAAACTATTAGAGTGAACGTTTTTTTATTTTGTTTTCTTTTAAACTTATATATATATATACTAGCAGTGCCCGTAGCGGCTTCGCTCGCATGAAATTAGAGAATTTAAATTGTGCATACATAGTAGTGTATTGCACGGATCAATTTTTTAGGTCTCGGCTCGGCCCGTCGACAACTTGGCCCAGCCCGTTTCAAAAACCGAAATTCCTGGCCCGGCACGGCCCATCTAATATGGGCCCGGCCCGTTTTTACAGGCCGAGAAGTTCTTGATAAAAAACTTCGGCCCGTCCCACCTTGACTTCAGGTTTAGCCCGACCCGTCTGAACACCCTAAAATCACTAAAATGTCTATATACTTGGTTAAAAATATCGGCCCGTCCCACCTTGATTTAAGGTTTGGGCAGGGCCGTATGAAGACCCTAAAATAACGGCTTGGCCCGTCCGTCCGGTGATAAATTGAACTCATCTACTTTCAACCGGCACAAAACCTCAAAATACTAATTTTCACATCTGTAGCACTTACAATTTTTGAGTAGCAGTTACATTAAAAACCAAATAACCTTATTTTCCACCCCACATTTGAAGTCCTGGAAACCAAATGTTAACAAAATGGTAAAATACGTATATTTTTATTTTTAGAATAGAAACTAAATACTAATTTTTACATCTGTGGTATTTACAGTTTTTGTGCAGCAGTTACTTTAAAAACCAAATAACCCTATTTTCCAACCCACATTTGAGGTCCGGGAAACCAAATTTGTAAAAAATGGTGAAACACGTATATCTTTATTTTTAGAAAAGAAACTAAATAATAATTTTTACATTTGTGGTATTTACTGTTTTTGAGTAGCAGTTACTATAAAAGACAATTAGCCCTATTTTCCACCCCACATTTGAAGTCCTGGAAACCAAATTTTCAAAAATGACAAAACACGTATTTTATTATTTTTGGAGTAGAAACTAAATACTAATTTTTACTCCTGTAGCATTAACAGTTTTTGAGTAGAAGCTACTTTAAAAACCAAATAACCCAATTTTCCAACCCACATTTGAGGTCCGGGAAACCTAATTTTCAAAAAATGGTGAAACACGTATCTTTTTGATTTTTAAAAAGAATCTATATACCAAATTTCAAAATTTCCTCATTTTTGGTTTTCGAGATATACATTGTTTTAGAAAAAAAAATTGTTTTCCAGTTTTTCCCCTCAGGAGCAAAATTTTCAAAAATCCTTTTTTAGCGGATGTTTACGCTATAAAAGTAATATAAGTTCCAAATTTCACGTTCCTAGGATGAGGCGTTTGAGCTCGGAGTTGATTATCAGCCAGTCAGTCAGTCAGTCAGGACATGTTCTTATATATATATATATATATAGATTTGTTATTATTGTTCTTTATTGCTTAAAAAATACACTCTTTAAGGTGAAACGAAGTTCGCCGGGTCCACTAGTCTATATATATAAAACAACATGTCCTGACTGACTGACTGACTGACTGACTGACTGACTGACTGATAATCAACGCCGAGCTCAAACGCCTCATCCTAGGAACGTGAAATTTAGAACTTATATTACTTTTATAGCGTAAACATCCGCTAAGAGAGGATTTTTGAAAATTTTGCTCCTGAAGGGAAGAAACTGGAAAACAAACTTTTTTCTAAAACAATGTATATCTCGAAAACCAAAAATGAGGAAATTTTGAAATTTGGTATATGGATTCTTCTTGAAAAATAAAAAGATACGTGTTTCACCATTTTTTGAAAATTCGGTTTCCCGGACCTCAAATGTTGGTTGGAAAATTGGGTTATTTGGTTTTTAAAGTAGCTGCTACTCAAAAACTGTGAATGCTACAGGAGTAAAAATTAGTATTTAGTTTCTACTCCCAAAATAATAAAATAAATGTTTTAGCATTTTCTAAAAATTTGGTTTCCAGGACTTCAAATGTGGGGTGGAAAATAAGGTTATTTGTTTTTCAAACTAACTGCTACTCAAAAACGGTAAATACCACAGATGTAAAAATTAGTATTTAGTTTCTATTCTAAAAATAAAGATATACGTGTTTTACCATTTTTTAAAATTTGGTTTCCAGGATCTCAAATGTGGGATGGAAAATAATGTTATTTGGTTTTTAATGTAACTGCTACTCAAAAAATGTAGATGCTGCAAGAGTAAAAATGAGTATTTGGTTTCTACTCCAGAAATAATGATATACGTGTTTTACCATTTTTTGAAAATTTGGTTTCCAGGAGTTCAACTTTGCGGTGGAAAATAGGATTACTTGGTTTTTAAAGTAACTGCTACTCAAAAACTGTAAATGCTACAAAAGTAAAAATAGTTTATTTAGTTTCTACTCTAAAAATAATGATATTTGGTTTCCAGGACCTCAAATATGAAGTGGAAAAAGGGTTATTTGATTTTAAAATAACTGCTACTCAAAAACTGTAAGTGCTACAGATGTGAAAATTGGTATTTTGAGGTTTTGTGCCGGTTAAAAGTAGATGAGTTCAGTTTATCACCGGACGGACGGGCCAAGCCGTTATTTTAGGGTCTTCATAAGGCCCTGTCTAAACCTTAAATCAAGGTAGGACGGGCCGAGATTTCTAACCAAGTATATAAACATTTTAGTGATTTTAGGGTGTTCAGACGGGCCGGGCTAAACCTGAAGTCAAGGTGGGACGGGCCGAAGTTTTTCATCAAGTATATAGAATTTCTAGGCCTGTGAAAACGGGCCGGGCCCATATTAGACGAGCCGTGCCGGGCCAGGATATTCGGTTTTTGAAACGGGCTGGGCCAAGTTGTCGACGGGCCGAGCCGAGACCTAAAAAATTGATCCGTGCAGTACTCTACTATGTATGCACGGTTCAAATTCTCTAATTTCATGCGAGCGAAGCCGCTACGGGCACTGCTAGTTGTCTATAAAACGATAATTGTTCAGAGACCAGAGCCATATTATCCAAATCGAAAAATCTGGATTTGTCCTATACAGATATTACAGATGTAATCTAATTTACCAAAAATTGATGTTTGGTGGCTATCATCTCGAGACAGAGAAAAGCTATAACATAATAAACAAGGGGAACGTACCAGCATCTCTGTTTAAGTGTCAATCTCTCTATATATATATATAAACGGGAAAAAGACTTTATATATATATATATATATATAAAGTCTTTTTCCCGTTTATATATATATATATATATATATATATATATAGAGAGAGATTGACACTTAAACAGAGATGCTGGTACGTTCCCCTTGTTTATTATGTTATAGCTTTTCTCTGTCTCGAGATGATAGCCACCAAACATCAATTTTTGGTAAATTAGATTACCGAAACCGAAACTATATGCTAGATATGTTGATGACATATTTTTACTATGCCAGGACAAAGATGAGTTGGAAAACCTAAAATTGCAATTTGAAAAAAATTCAGTTCTGAAATTAACAACCGAGGTTAGCAACTTTCAAAGACAACTAGCATACTTGGATATACTTGTGACACAGACGGAAAAGGGATTTCTATCCACCGTGTATACCAAACCCACAGATGGCGGTCATTGTCTTAGTGGCGACAGTTACTGTCCTGACAAATACAAAACCAGCGTTATTGTTGGCTATCTTAACAGAGCATTTAAATATTCTCAAACATGGATTGATTTTGACACTGAAGTCAAACGAATTAAAACTCTGTTGGTTAATAATAATTATTCTAACTCAATGGTGGATGATACTATTCGTAAATTTGTTGATAGCAAGCACAACAATTGTATTTCTAAAAAAACAGCCGCAGAAGTCCCTGATACCGTTGTTTTATTGTGCACAGATGCATGATAATTATAGAAGAGACGAAGACTCCATCAGGAATTTGATTCATAGCCACGTACGGGTTTCTAATCCAATCTCACAACGCCTGCAGCTTCACATCTACTACTCGAACAAAAAAACGCATCGACTGGTTTTTTCTAATAACTCTAGAAAAACTATTCAATTACAGAAAACTAATGTTGTCTACAAATTTACGTGTCCACAATCACATACAACTCCTGAAACATACATAGGGCATACGCGTACTAGCCTCTCTAGGCGTCTAACGATGCATACCCAAGGAGGAAGTATTTGTTCACATTTTGTTACTGCTCATGGACACAAACCCAACAAAAAAACACTTATTGAAAATACCGAAATAATTGTTCAAGATACCGATCCTGTCAGATTAAAAATTAAAGAAGCTTTACTGATATCTCAAGAACGACCCTCTATAAATATGCAATACTAGCAGTGCCCGTTGCGGCTTCGCTCGCATGAAATTAGAGAGTTTGAACCGTGCATCCATAGTAGAGATCAATTTTTTAGGTCTCGGCTCGGCCCGTCGACAACTTAGCCCAGCCCGTTTTAAAAACCCAAACTCCTTGCCCGGCACAGCCCGTCTGAATTAGGCCCGGCCCATTCTTACAGGCTTAGAAGTTCTATATACTTGATGAAAAACTTCGTCCCGTCCCACCTTGACTTCAGGTTTGGCCCGGCCCAACTGAAGACCCTAAAATCACTAAAATATCTATATACTTGGTGAAAAACCTCGGCCCGTTCCACTTTGATTTAAGGTTTGGCCTGACCCGTGTGAAGACTCTAAAATAACGGCTTGGCCCGGCCGGTGATAAACTGAACTTAGCTACTTTTAACCGGCACAAAACTTCAAAATACTAATTTTTACATTTGTAGCACTTACAGTTTTTGAGTAGCAGTTATTTTGAAATCAAATAACCCTTTTTTCCACCCCACATTTGATGTCCTGGAAACCAAATTTTTAAAAAAATGTTGAAACACTTATATCATAATTTTTTGAGTAAATACTAAATACTAATTTTGACATCTGTAGCATTCACAGTTTTTGAGTAGCAGTTACTTTAAAAACCAAAGAAACTTTTTTCCACCCCACATTTGAGGTCCTGAAAACCAAAATTTCAAAAAATGGTGAAACACATATATCCTTATTTTTAGAGTAGAAACTAAATACTAATTTTTACTTTTGTAGCATTAACAGTTTTTGAGTAGAAGCTACTTTAAAAACCAAATAACCCAATTTTCCAACCCACATTTGAGGTCCGGGAAACCAAATTTGTATAAAATGGTGAAACACGTATATCTTTATTTTTAGAAAAGAAACTAAATAATAATTTTTACATCTGTGGTATTTACTGTTTTTGAGTAGCAGTTACTATAAAAGACAATTAGCCTTATTTTCCACCCCACATTTGAAGTCCTGGAAACCAAATTTTCAAAAAATGCTAAAACACGTATTTCATTATTTTTGGAGTAGAAACTAAATACTAATTTTTACTCCTGTAGCATTAACAGTTTTTGAGTAGAAGCTACTTTAAAAACCAAATAACCCAATTTTCCAACCCACATTTGAGGTCCGGGAAACCGAATTTTCAAAAAATGGTGAAACACGTATCTTTTTATTTTTCAAAAAGAATCTATATACCAAATTTCAGAAAAAAATTTTAGAAAAAATTTTTAGAAAAAAGTTTGTTTTCCAGTTTTTTCCCCTCAGGAGCAAAATTTTCAAAAATCCTTTCTTAGCGGATGTTTACGCTATAAAAGTAATATAAGTTCCAAATTTCACGTTCCTAGGATGAGGCGTTTGAGCTCGGCGTTGATTATGAGTCAGTCATCTGTCAGTCAGGACATGTTCTTTTATATATATAGATAATAATTTTGACAGAACCCTATTGCTCCAATATCAGTCATACCCCTCTGCTATGGCTACTACATCTCGTGGCGTCTCAACATTGGTCGTCGGTGGTTTTCGTTGTCGTGGCGACAGATCTGTCGACCCTCCAGTTTCCACTGATTTCGCGATGGATGATTCGCAGGATATAAATGTAAACATCAGTTCGACTTTAGTAACTGATGGCAAAGAACTTCCGGCTTGTGTTGTTGACGGATCTGTTCGTCCCATCCTTTCTTCACATTCGGTAGCTAAGAGTGCCTTGGAGTTGAATAGTACTTTAAATGATGACGTTTCTGGTTTTTCTTCTTGGAGTGAAGATCTCATCTCGGCTTGTCTTGCAAGTGATAACACACGGGATAATGACACGACCTCTAACAAAACATTGATGAACAGTGTCGATGAAGATTTGTCGTGTCGGGACAAGTCTCCTGTTTCCACCTGTTGTGGGACTCATTGTGCCCAGGATGTCAGTGATACATCTAGTAAAACCTCAACAGAAGAACCTAATAAATTCGCATTGTCTGATGTTGCAACACGATGCATTCCTGATTCTCCTTTGAATACTAACTCTCTCATCTCGGGTCAACATGGGACGGATTGCACACAAAGTACTGACATGATCGCGGATCCAACATTATCGGACGAGGACGAATTTGTGATGTGTAGCAATGAACCTGTTGATCCACTCCCTTCTGTTTATTGTGCGACTGATGACGCCCATGGCATCAACAGTGACCTCAGTGGAAATCCTGAAGGGAACCAATGTGAATTCCCGCCGGGAGATGACAAACCCGTTGAATTGCCTATTCTACTTTATAGTGGTAATATAACAATAAGAAGAAAAAAATAAATAACATGTTCATGTTTGTAATTTTACATTGTATTCTTCTATAAGCAAATTACGACCATAGCCATATTCTTGTACATACTATTTTATTTTATTTTTAAATTATTTGAACTTTCTTAATACATATTTCTATTATTTTTATCTCAGTTCCTTTTACGATATTCTAATATCTAGGGTAGGTACGCTCTACCTGGTTTTATTGTTTATTTCATTGTATCGTTTCTTGCGTCGACGTTTGGTTTAAATTTTAAATGGGCTCTGAGGATGACAATGTTAGTCGAAACGGTCCGTTAGCCCGACTTGAATCAAAGAATGTATGTAGTTTGAAATATTTAGAATGTCTGTCTAAAAAAATAATAAACGCAAAATGGTCTATTGTCTTTAATAGCGCGTGCCTGAAAGAAAATATTACACCTAAGTACGTCAATATATATATATATAAATATGTATATATATATATATATCTTATATATAAAAATGAAATGTTTGTTTGTTTGTTTGTTTGTTCGGACATAAAATGTAAACGGCCAAACAGATTTAATTGAAATTTGGCACACTTATGTATCTTATTCAAGCAGTGGTTCCTGTAAAATTTTAAATAAATTGGTTTCTCCGTTGATGTTTTATGGACAAAAAACATTTTGGTCAGCGGTAGTAAGTTGGAGTAAATTTTTTTTCTACAAAATAAAAATAAATTAATTTATAGTTAAATTATACAAAATATTTTTTTTTTCTTAAGTTTTAAAGGTTTTAAATATAAATATTAAATAAAATAAATATGTGTGTTGTTTAGTGCCGCCCATAGATATCTATGGTGCCACCGGATACCTTTGTTTTGATTTCATAGAGCTCATTGAGGCTCATTCTCTTCCGAACCTCCGATACGACAGCTCTGCTATCGGTAAACTTTATGTTTGATTTTAGCAACTTATTTTTTAAATCTAGATAACTTTGGATTTCAGGACTAATCAATAAATTGCAGGTGGAATTTCTTCTATTTAGAGATATTTTGTGCTTCACAAAAAGAATTCCAGACTTAACAAATTAAATCAAATTAGAAATTCATTGTTCATATCTCCCATTCAAAAGTAAGTGGCAAAGCTTTGGTAATTTGTTTTTAGTTTTTAAAATCATGATTTACTGTGTATCTTTCAATTTGTTTCGTTTGTTGCATTGCACGTGTTTAATTATGTTATATTATTATTAATTATTATAAGATTATCATTATGCTCTAACATTTTGTGTTTTACAAAAAGGAGTTGCAGATTGGAAAAATAAATTGAAATTCATTGTTCATATTTATTGTTCAAGGCTTCCGACTTCAATTGTTCCTCATCTAATATTGTTGAGCGACGAGCTTGCTATCAGCCTATCGGTAAATGAGAAATTTTTTTGGGCAGGTAAGTTTTTTTTTATGTGATGGCATTACAACCATTATTATTCACGAGTAGTTATGACTATAAGATTATGAATTAATTTATCGGTCTTATTTTATTTTTTACTTTTCAGAGGAAATTAGAAAATTACATTTTAAAGAAAATCTTACATGCAACACCAATTTATTGTAAAAGTTTCACTGATATATGAGGTGCATGAAATTTGAAAGAAATGAAAGCAAGTGCAGTATTTTTGTGTTTCAACAAAATCATGAACAAAGTTCTCAAGCCAGCCTATCAATCTGCTGCTGTTTTGTTCAATTTATAATTGCATCATTTGCTAAATAAAAGTGGTACTCTTCGATTGTTCCAAATTAATGATCTCAGAAAACTCTCGGAAAATTCATTAAGTTAATGCTTTGAAGGTTTTTAATATTATTATTACTTCATGTTTTATTTCAATCTGTGTTTTATATCACATTTTTCAAAGCCACGGGTCAACATTTATTAACATGCCACATGTAGCGTTATATGCTTTCTGTAGACATGACACTTAAAAACTAAGAACAACTCAAAAACTAAGACTAGCGATTTTTCGAAAAGCAGCTGTTGAACAGTGTGTGATAAATCTATTGTAAGCATTTATAATCTTACAAGTATTTAAAATAAATATAACCTGTTGAGATATATGAGCGGATTTTAACATTATTGCAGCCGTTAACTAATAAAAAATTTTTTTCAGCTTCAGTCAATCATAATAAGCCTTTGCAGAAGATCACACTTGCAGAGTAG
This sequence comes from Erpobdella octoculata, assembly GCA_963978895.1. Classification (NCBI taxonomy): domain Eukaryota; kingdom Metazoa; phylum Annelida; class Clitellata; order Hirudinida; family Erpobdellidae; genus Erpobdella; species Erpobdella octoculata. The sequence continues at coordinate 38,665,976 of OZ022242.1, read as the reverse complement.
AACCAATACATTAAAGAACACTAATTAAAATTGAGGAAGTTCAGACGTAACTAAACGAGCAAACCAAACAACAAAGTGTTAACGAGAGAACAGATCAATTTTGATGACTATGCACAGCATTCCGCTACAGCCCATCTAAGCCACATTGGGAAGGCTCTAAAATTTAATGGAGGAACAGAAGAGCGAAAAGAAGAGCAAGCTGGAGCGGTAAAGCGTAAAAGCAACCGGGATCGGGAAAAGTAAAAGAGACCGGGGCCTGGAAAGCGACCTTGAGCAGAAATGCGACCAGGAGTGAGAATGCGACCTGGAACGGGAAAGCAAGCGGTTAAGGAAACGGGAGCCAGAGAGAAAACGATAAAAAGCCTTTAAAATCCCTGGGCAACGCCGGGTAACCCAGCTAGTATATATATATATATATAAACATATATAATGTATACCCTTGGAGAAACAAGAAGAAGACCGACAAGAAAGCAAGTTGAGAAAAACGTGGTAATAAAGTAAAAAATTTTAATTTTTAAAATTTTTAATTTAATAGAATTCATCATCATTAAAAAAAATCTTTATTTGAATAAATTTAAGTTTCATAGAATGATACGAAAAGTTTCATTTTTTTTCGTTTAGGTAGAAGTTACACTTGATAAACGTTCATAAGTCAAGCCAGGTAAACGTATTCATCTACGGAATCTTTTTTCCTTTCGATATATTCTTTTTTAATCAGAAATTCCAACGTTTTCTCAATTAAATCAAGTGAAGGTGAAAATAACTTGTGAGATTCTTTCAGAATTTCCCCAACTAATTCTTCGTGGTGCATTGTTTTTCTAGCTTTCATTTTTCTGACAACAAGAGCTTGCAAATACAAAATTCTCTCCGCTTCCACGTTAATCATAGCAAGCTTATCATCGTGCGTTTCTTTATCTTTTTCTTGTCTCTCCTTTTTAAGTTTAAACTTAGGTTTTTCATTGGAATAGTCCATGTTTACGACAAATGCAGAGCCTTCACTAATTTTTTCTTGACAAGGAATTACTATTCTACTGTTGACTAGTTGCTCTAAGCAATTTTTTACACAATCTGAAGGCAGCAATGTTTGAGCAATAATGTCTTCAAGTGAAACAACGTCATATTCTGAAAAAGCGTTCATTACCAATGCTGCTGGCAAAGAAGTTTCTACAATATAATGTTTTTTTAAATAAGACATGTTCACTTCACATGTACACAAATTAAATTGCCATATGAGTTTTCTTCTACTATACATTTTGCTGTAATACTCTTCAAACATTGAAATAGATCGCTCTAGTTTGTTGGGCATGCAACATCTGTAATGAGACATAAGTGGTTCTGGCAATACATGAGAATGTATAATCATAAAATTGGATTTCAACTGAAAAATGTGATTTCTAGTTTTACAAACTTCAAATTTTAAAAACATGTTGGTTTCTATTTGACTAAGTTTTACATCGTTTATGAGCATGGCCATTTTGCGAGTATACATTGAACCGGCTTCTTCCTGAAGTTTCTGAATCATTGACTCTTCAAATTCTATCGAATACGACAAGGAATAAATGAGTCTCCTTCCAAGATATTTAATAAATAAATTTCTAAAAACGTCTTTGTCGTCAATAAATTTAAAAAATATAATTGCTTTTTTTAAATTGTTTTCAATAGTTTCTTTATCTATTTCGAATTTGCCTTTTTTTAGCATGTGATCACAATATCTGGCCAGCAATAAGCTCATTGAAAACTCATTTTTCGTTTGCTTAACAATTTCTGATTGGAGCCGTTGCAAAGCATTATGGACTCCTTGATCCAAAGCTTTAATAAACTCTTTAAAATTGCAGTTTTTAGAAATAAAACCATGAGCTTTTTTATAACTTTTAGCTGTTGTGTCAATCAGTAATTCGGGTGTTGTATTCTTTTTAACTTTTTCAAACAGAAACGAATAATTGTCTTCGACCCATTCCCTAATATCATTAGTAATAATTTGTCTCAGATCATCTGCTTCCTGGAACAACTTGTGCACTGCTTGAGTGCCTACAGTGTCTGCTTTTTCTAGAAATTCAAAAAATCTACTTTTTATGTATTCATATGAAACGCATCTAAGTAATCTACTTTTTGCTACATCCATAAGTTCTACGCGGATAGGATCTTTTGCAAACATTCTTTCACACAGCTCTCGTTCACATTTCATTAACTGGGAACATTTAGTGCAGTATTCATTAAAATCAGTCAAAGCAATCAACATATCTCTCTTTGTTTCATAATAGTTTCTAGCTTGTTCTAGCAAGGAATCGTGAAACACTGTTTGACGGAAAGTTTCTATAAACATCTTGTCTAAAAATCGAAACTCAAACTCACAAAAGTGAGATAATATAATATTTATCCAGTGTGATTCATAATTAACAAGGCCCTGTCTATCATTATCAACTATCTTTAAAATAAAATTTTTGAAGAAATTCACTTCCTCAAAAAATCGTTTTTTAAAATGGCAGTTATTGGAAATAAATTGATTAACTTTGTTATAATTTTCTTCATTTGTTTCATTAAACAATTCTGGTGATATTTCTTTTTTAACTATTATAAACGACTTGAAAAAATGCATTTCAAGCCAATTCTTAATCTCATGAGCAAGTTTTTTCTTCAAATCATCATTACTTTCCAGCATCAATTCGTAAACAGCTTGAGCGCCTTCAATGTCGGCTGTATTTAAAGCTTCTACGAAACCGTGTTTTATGTAAGCAAATTTTTGAGTAATTAATTGGTCTTTTATTTCTTCCATGTTCCAATCGTAAGCACAAGTTTTATTCATCTCTTTGTCGTACGCTGTCTTTTCGTTTTTAATAAACTCTAAACATTTGACACAGTACCCTCTGAAATCAGATGAAGCTAAAAACTCTATTGATTTTTTATAATAAGTTTCGTTAAACCACGGCAGTAAACCATTATTGATTACTATTTTTGAATACATATAATTATTTGCTATTTTTTCCTTTAACGGTAATTACTGCAATAATCTAAAAAACAAAAATCTAATAGACAAATAATCAGCTTTTTGCTTCAGTCTAAATAAATCGTTATCGTAATGCAAAGGCTATGAAAACCTGTAACGTTAATAAACGGGAAAAAGACTATATATATATATATATAAATATATATATATATATATATATTTATATATATATATATATATACATACATTTATATATATATACATATATATATATATACATATATATATACATTTATATAAATACATATATATATATATATATACATTTATATAAATACATATATATATATATGTACATTTATATATATATATATACATTTATATATATGCATATATATACATTTATATATATATATATATATATACATCTATATATATAAAAGAACATGTCCTGACTGACTGACTGACTGACTGACAGATGACTGACTGATAATCAACGCCGAGCTCAAACGCCTCATCCTAGGAACGTGAAATTTGGAACTTATATTACTTTTATAGCGTAAACATCCGCTAAGAAAGGATTTTGAAAATTTTGCTCATGAGGGGAAAAAACTGGAAAACAAACTTTTTTCTAAAACAATGTATATCTCGAAAACCAAAAATGAGGAGATTTTGAATTTTGGTATATAGATTCTTTTTGAAAAATAAAAAGATACGTGTTTCACCATTTTTTGAAAATTGTTTAATGATATAATTTGCA